>CP135565.1:460921-723565 GCA_032401905.1 Swietenia macrophylla
ATAACCAAACAACAACAATAATAATAATGCTAAAAATTAACTAAAGATATTTCAGTAACTTAAAATAATTTTTTTCCATTTCAATTTTATTTCTTACAATTAAAGTAAACAATTTATTCTTATTTCTCATTTATTATTTCAATTCTAGCTCATTCTAATTCTAACTCATTCTGATTTTTATCCATTTCAATTATACGTCAGTAAACATACTATAAATCCTAAAATTATTAAGATTTTGACTCTAAAACACTTAAGAGATGAAAAGTATTTTATGTGAAAATTAAACACTCAACTTAACAAATTAAAATATATTAAAATTTATTATACCTTAGATAAGCAAAAATGAATAAATTTATAAACCATACAACATATTCCTATCACAAACAAATCCCAACAATATATTCAATTAAGATAATTAATAATACAATTAAATAAAGTTGTACATAAGGATTTAGTAACGAAAGAAAACCTTGCGAAGAACCTTTTACAAGATAAAAATTCTCCGAACTATTCAAAAATCACTTAAAAATTTTACTGAAACAAAAAAACTTACAACTAGTAATTTTACCCATAATAACTTTTACAATCCCAATAACCAGAATTTTGATTATTTTCTACTTCTATGAATCTACGAACAACTCGTTCAAAGACCAAAACTCTAATCACCAACACCTTACAAAACTCTGAAGGCTCACAGTTAATTTTTTTTTTTTCAGAGAAAAAAATTTTGGTGATTATTACTGGTATATGCTTTAAATTCAATAGTATATACTTTAAATTCAATAATTCTTTTAGATATTTAGTATATTTATTTTTTGTGTATCATTAACGTTATTGATTTATATATATATATATATATATATATATATATATATATCATTTGTTATTTCATTATTATATATTTGTGTATTTAATAAATATAATAATGCGTTTAAAATAGTAAATTTAATTAGTTGAATATTAATCTTAAATATCTCTAATAAAGTATTATTATAAATTTGATAATAATAATGTCTAGAAACTAGTATGTATAATAGCTAATGACAATATATGTGTGTTATGATATAAGAAATCAAGTCAATATATGAGTACAAATTAGTGAACTAATATACTGGATCAATCCATCATAAGAACATTATATGAATCATTATATGAATGTCATAAGTAATTTTTATAATAACAATAATATATGTGATTTTTTAACTTAAGATCATTATGGTTCTCAACATTGAAAATGACATATTTTGATATTTTTAAATATCATCTATAATAAGATAAATTATAAAAAAATAATAAAATATGTTATAGCTTATGTAAAAAAATATGTATGTCTAAAATAGGATTTGTTGCTCCTATATAATAAAAGTGATATTTTAATTTTTTTGATTAAGTGAGACTATGAAAATGTATGGTCATACTCAAATAAGTTAATATGTGATATTGACTTTATTTAATAGAATATGTCTGCTCAAGATATCAAAAAAAATATAAAATTAAATTATACAAGAGTGATACATTTCATATCTCGTGTTCAATTAAGATATCTAAAACTACTAACATTCTCGTAACTTAAGTAGTCACGATATATTATTAAATACCGCTCATTATTTATAGCACTAAAATTAAATTTTAGTATTATTACTAACGTTACGAGAATTAATTGGGTCGTATATTAAGATTGGGATTAATAGTGACGTTAATTCATAAAAATGAATTTGAATATATATATATATATATATATAGTCCTAGATATATTTAAGAATCATTAAATTACTTAGGTATTAAATTTAATTAAACTTATAATGTAAAAATTGAATTAAATTTTGTTAGTCATACTTTACTAAATAAATTAAATTTTATAAAAAAAAATCCAACCTTATGATTTAAATCTAAACTAAAAATTCTAAACTAATATTATAAATATAAGATATTCATGTTTTGTAGTATATGTTTAGAATTTATTTTGCGTGTTTACTTTTAAGAAAAGTAAAAACACAAAAAACAATAGACATTCAAAATGTAGAACCTAGTACTCCAAAATTAATTTTAGATCGTGTAAATATCATAGAGGTGCAGAGATAATCAATTTGTATTTATAGTTTGACAAATCATTTAATATAGAGGTATGTACAAATCTATCGTGTTATATTAATATATATATATATATATATATAACACTAAAATTTGTCGTATAAATCTTAAAAAGTAAATAATTTTTTTTATTTTTTACTGCATATATGTACTAGTTTTACTTATAATTATGATTTTCAAGTATAATCAATCATAAATTACAATAATCAAGACAAAATTTGTGATTATAAGAAATAAATTAAGTTAGGAAGGCTATGAAATGCTCAAATTGTGATCTAAGCTCAAAGAATAATAAAAAATATAAAAATAACCATTTCAAAATCCTGAACTTGCAATTTAAGATTTTATATTTTTCTCTTGAATGCTCAAGGGAATATTCAGCGATGATCGAGCGGTCTGTCTAAGTAAGACAACTGCTTAAGCAGGAGTTCAGTGAGGGTCGAATGCCAAGCTTCTGGAAAGCCACTGCTCAAGCGCTAGTTCAGTAACAAAGCCTGCTAGAACGCCCGTTAAGCGCTAGATTTCTAGCTTCAATTCTTCTAGGTTGTTTGAGTACTCTTAAGTCTTGATCAAGTACTACATTTCTAAAACACATCCAACGACTTCTCAGGGTTGCAATCAAACATTTATTATCGTACAACCCTAAAAAATACTTAAACAGTAAATTTTTTTAGTAAATGAACTAACTTAAAGATTTTAACAAATTTTTAAATGTAAATAAATATGTAATTGTTAATTTAATTCTTACTTTCTTTTCAAACAATTATATACGAAAGAACAATTAGATTGATTAATAAACAAATAGAAGTATGCAATGCAATATTAGTAAATAAGAACAGTCCACGAATAAATGGATTTAATAAGCTTGACATTGAAAGGTTTGGATAATGTAAGAAATAGAATTCACTCACCACGTATTCCATTGTCAGCTGAATTAATTAATCTTAATTATAGCTGTTGTCATCGTAGCAGTTAAGCTTTTCTGTAATGTATTCAATACACAATTAGGCTTTTTTTTACAGTGTGAAACTGACTTCTAGGTTATTGTCATGTTCAAATCGCTGTAAACCAAGTTTTGTCAGGCTACAAATAAAAGAGAGACAAGCAAGATTCCCGGACAACTACTCTTTTCTCTTGAAGGAGAATTAATTAATCTAAGTTTACAGCATAAAATAATAATTATGAAGTAAATTGGTGTGGCTGACAGCTTGGCCCTAGACATACAGCTTTGAATGCACCAGAAAGTCTACGCGCATGTGTCAAGAATCTCTGTCAAGTTTCTCCTATTGAAGCTTGCATTAATTCTTCTCTCCAATCAGAAAATCTAGCAAACAATTCTTCATTAATATTCTATAGCAATACAATTCATACAAGTCACCTGCAAAATTCAGTGTTTGCGTGTGGCTCGTTTGAGAACATAACATGGAGAAATACTCGGCTATCAACCTTTAACAATAGGGAAACTTTCAAGACTTTCAGGCAAGAGCATTTATTGACTTTGTTGCATAGAAATTATGAGCATTCATCTTATATGTTCAACAAAAGAAGGCAACTTTATGTTAAGACGTGTTACATTTGATGAGTCTTACTATCCTTTATAGGAATTCAGATTCTGGACAGGAGCAGAACTTTGAAAACTGCTGACAATGCTGTTGATTATCACAAAGTTCACATGTTATATATGCTTCTGCTCATGAGCGGCTAGGGAAATTATAGTTAAAAATGCTATAATTTCAAACAAATCGAAGGATTAAATGTTAGAGAGGGATTAAATGTTAGAGACAGAGATGTGGCGACGAGAAGGATTAAATGTTAGAGAGGGACTGAACCTGAATTCACGATAACGCCATTACCAACTCTGCTACCTTTCAATCACGACAAGAACCCCACCAGTTTTGGTGGGGGACCCCGTTCCAGTTTTTGTTTTTGTACTTTTTGAAAGCATGTGATTTTGAACAAGTCATCATTGACTTCTCAAACAAATCGAAGTTGATAATTCAAATTATTACTCAGTTGCACTAAATTATCTGCTTACCGACAATTAGGGTCGGTTCCCAGTACATTAGAGATTAAGATTCATTAATTTTATTTAATTTTTTATTAATAATTTATATTTTATTTTAAATTTTATATTATTAACTGTATTTTTACATTTGACGTAACTAATTTTTTTGTTTATATTTTAATTATTAATTATTATTTATTTTTATATATTTTAAGTTTTATATAAAATATTTTAAATTTTACGGATATAAGTCTTCAAGAAGCAGACGTGTAGTACGTCTGCTGTAGCATAGCCGATCCCTAAATATGGAGGATTTGTTTGGCTGATCTGGTGTTGCACACAAGCAGATTCTGCTAACCGCAGAGCTGGATGGGTTCATTGTACGAAGAAGAGGAAAAGCACAGCTGCCATAATTGACCGGACCTCTCTTGCCATACACTTGAATGGACAGAAATTAAGTTCATTGCATATCATACCATAACATATCTTCCCGTAGCAATCAAGGACCCGAGGCAGGCACATGGCTCCTGAGGATAATTTATCACCTGTTTCCTCATCCAACCAGTGAATTATCACTTTATTTTAATAAAAAAAAAATGGTTGGCCCCTTTTGATTTTTTTTTTTTTTTATAAATACTATCTTGCATGTTGTTCAGATAATGATGTATAAAATGACAAATAAATTGCACGGTTTGATAAACAAATTAAGAAAAGTCTACCAGCTTGACAATAAAGGTTTTGAAATATATATATATATAAATAAAACATAGTCGACAATGGTAGCTGATTTCATCATCACCCCCTTCTTTTTCTTGAACATATTAAATTGGAATATATTTAAAATTAGGGGTTGTATTACGACTTTTTAATTTATAATGATTAAAATACTTTCTATTTTAATAATTTTAAAATATTAACAATTAAATCGTTGAATAAACATCACCTTTAGTTATAGAATAATTAATATTGATTTTTTGATTTTTTAATTTATATTTAATATTTAATAATTTTATGTTAAAATAATTATTAATTAAAAAAGTATTACGTCTCAATTTTGAAAGGCATAACGTATGAATTATAATTTTTTTATTTTTAATTTAAGTAAATATTGATACGTGATATAATTAATAATGAATAGATTATATTATATTTTAATTTTTTTATTTATATCAAAAAATATAAAATTAATTTATAAATTTTATTAATATATAAATTAAATCGTTAATTATTAATTATATAATATATTATTAATACTTTATTAAAAATTAAAAATAAAAAAGATTTGGAAAAGGTCTTAATCAAAATATAAATTAGCTGTAACATCTCACTAGTTAAACCTGTTATAATCAACACGCAAGTCTTCTACTACAATGTGATGAAACTTCTCGGCTGTTGTCTACGTTCAAATCCTGTATAATCAAATTTTGTCAGGTTATAAATAAAGAGAGGCATGCAAGTGTTTCTAAACAACTCACATTTCTCTTGAGAGAAAATGTCTTCTCTTCGTTATCTTCTTGCAGCTGCTCTTGTCTTTGCATTTGTGCTTGAGGGATCAGTTTCCCAAGCTCAACTCACTCCAGATTTTTACTGCAACACTTGTCCCAATGCATCGGACATTATTCTTGGTGTTCTTCAGGATGCTTTCCTGTCTGATATCCGAATTGGTGCCAGCCTCATCAGGCTTCATTTCCATGACTGTTTTGTTAACGTGATCACCATTACTCTTTGATTTAATTTCTTCTTCTTTGGCTGCACTTTCTATATTTTCTTTTTCATGGAATGATATTGGAAATAAAGATTTTTTTACCATGTAACGTAGAGATCAGTTGTTAATAATACTAAATAATTTCAGGGCTGTGATGGGTCGCTTTTGCTGGACAACACTGACACCATAGAGAGCGAGAAAGAAGCTCTGGGAAATAATAATTCAGCCAGAGGTTTCGATGTTGTTGATAGAATGAAAGCTGCCCTGGAAAGCGTTTGTCCTGGAATTGTTTCCTGTGCTGATATTCTCGCTATTGCTTCTGAACAATCTGTTGAGTTGGTATACGCATTTTTACAACAAACAGAGTCATTTTATACAGTACATTCTACTGCACAACTCTTTAAATTGTTGTTGGTAATTGCAGTCAGGGGGTCCTTCATGGGAAGTTCCATTGGGAAGAAGAGACAGCACAACAGCAAGTAGAGCTCAAGCCAATATAAGTCTTCCTTCACCATTTGCTCTCCTTGATGAACTCAAGCAGAAGTTCTTAGACGTCGGTCTCAACGATAATGTTGATCTTGTTGCGCTCTCCGGTAATAATACTACTAATCTTCCTTCAATTATTTGCATCACAACCTTGATCGATCAAAGTACAAACATATCTGTCTAGACGCTTGATCACAGTTACTGTTTTGGCTGATCCTAAAACTCGCTAAAAACATTTTCCGAGTTTCAAAATTTTGAAATAATCCTTCCTTGAGAGTTTTTAAATTTTCTTTGAAATTTTGTTCTCATGAACCTTCAAACTGTTCAAAGAAACTGTCTGTATTTATGGACGGGTAGAGTTAAAGTACATACAAATACCCTGTACAACTCTTTAACTTTCCTTGGCTTTCAGGTGCTCACACCTTTGGAAGGGCACAGTGTCGAACTTTCGTCCACAGATTATACAATTTCAGCGGCAGTGGCAGTCCTGACCCAACAATAAACACAACACTGTTGCCAACACTGCAGCAATTATGCCCTCAGGGTGGAAACGGCAGTGTCATAACTGATCTTGATCTGGCAACACCAGATGGGTTTGACAACAAATACTTCTCCAATCTTCTAGCTAACAATGGACTTCTTCAGAGTGATCAAGAACTGTTTTCGACCCCGGGCGCCGACACCATTGAAATTGTTAACAGATTTAGCAGCAACCAGACTGCTTTCTTTGAAAGCTTTGTCACTTCTATGATAAGTATGGGGAATTTGAGCCCTTTAACAGGAACTCAAGGAGAAATCAGATTGGACTGCCGCAGGGTTAATTCAGACATATACACCAGATCATCAGATGGCGGTTTGATCAGCTCTTTCTAAGTGAGAAAGCAGAAATAATATATATATATCAAATGCTTTTCCAGTATGAAACAATAATTGATGAAAGGGTTTTTGTTGAAATAATATATCTATCAAATGTGTTGATATGCTCTTTCATCATCATCATCATCATATGGCAAGGATGCATGATCCATGCCACACAAAATCAATCCCTTTGATTCCGTAACCTTAAGGATTTATATAAATGAAAAGTGTATGATAAAAAGGAATTAACAAATTGAGGAAAGAAGCAAAGAAATATTCCCCGTAAAACATGCTATGATGAAACAACACTGCCTCGGTTAATTTATGTGAATAAGTAAGTTTGTTTTTGTGTGTGTGTGTAATAAACTATCTTCTAAAATAGCTTATTATAACAAGTATTATCTAACATCAGCCAAGCTACATATTCTGACAAGTTACTATCAAAATTAGGTTCATGGATGTCTCTTGCATGTCTAGATAACATAATCTTGAAACTTTAACGATAATTATAAGTAAAATCTAAGTGGATATTTTTAGACAAGAGCATGAATTTACTTTGCCATATACATTGTAGTCAACAAAAAGCAAAAAGCATTTCTGTTTTGCAAAATCCCAAAAGTTATTTTATTGGAGAAAACCGTGGTCTGCACAAGAAGAGGTTTACCATCTACCGCTCATTTTTGCTTTTCTTTCCTTGGACTTTTCAATGTTACAAATATTTCGTTCCCCGAATCTGTCTGTCTGGCATATTGAAAGTATATTGCCTTGTTCACTTCATTTTTGCTTTTCTTTCTTTGGACTTTTCAATGTTACAAATATTTCGTTCCCCTAATCTGTCTGTCTGGCATATTGAAATTATATTGCCTTGTTCACGTGCATCATACTGTTTGATGTTGAGAGGACATGACCTCGAATTTGTAAGTAGTGTAAAATTATCAACAGGGGTAACACCAGTGTAAAACCGAACTTTTTAAATTTATCTTTGATAGTTTTAAATTTTTTATTTTATATTTTAAGATATTTTTTAAAATTATTTTAAATTTTATATTAAATATTTTAAATTTTATACAATTTTTTCGTTATTATTTTAAATTCTATATTAAAAATGTATAGTTACATGCATGTGGGCCTTCCATAGAGATCGGGTAGAATAATTCAAGCACCATGAACTTTGGTCAAGCATGTCTATGTTATCACAATTCTTCGACAAATGGTTGAGGCATGCAAACAAGGCATTTTAACTTGCAGCTAGGAGGCTAAAAAACTAGAGACTATGAAGGTACAATAAATTTCTAATGGCCGAAAGCAGAATATTATGAGCTTCTTATGGAATCAGTATGCGCTGTAAGTAACAAGATAATGAGCTCCCCCGGACAATAACCTCTAAATGAAGAAATACCTGAGAATTATCACAATGTTTATCATATTTATCGCAAAATAAAAAAGTAAGAGGGAACAAAGAGTTATTCTGTCATCCATTTTGTTCAGTTTAGTGACACAACATAGAACATAGGAACACAAAGTGTACAAATCAGAGTTAAAAGAACGTCAACGGGGAGAGAGGAATTCTCACCTCGGTTGTTACTTTACAAGCAGTAGAATCATGGGAGAGCTTTCTGGAGTTTTAAGAGAGACCGAGAACCTTGCCATTTGCAATGTCAATATCGATATCGTAAAAGCATGGCCTTGTTGGGAGACCTGGCATGGTACTCATTGTACCAACTAAAGGATAGATGAATCCAGCTCCAATGCTTGCTCTTACATCTCTTATTGGTAAGATGAACCCAGTTGGGGCTCCCTTTTCTGCAGCATCGTGTGAAAATGAATACTGGGTTTTTGCCATGCAGATTGGGAGACCAGAAAACCCCTGCCGGCTGTACATCTCAATTTGTTTCTCAGCCTAGTTGGATTAGAAGGAACGGTTTGATTCAGTAATAGAAATTCTATAAGTAGTCATGAGAGTTCAAGAAATTCATAATATCTTGGTTCTCATTGGTGATTACGGAAAATGGACCCTGAAAATTCTACAAAAGATCAAAAGTTCCAATAGTGTTTGCATCTCAAAAGTATGTGCATTTTTTAAAAAACAATTCTATTTTTCACATAACGGGAAGTGACTTGTTTTACGGCAACATCTGCAAATATCTTGACCGTTGCTCACCCATTGACAAGCATACATATCCCATCTCCAGTTTGCTTTCACCACAACAAAAATGGTATTTGCCTCATCTTTAGATGAATCATTTTTGAGTCAAAAGAAAAAAGATAAATTTTCCAGCTTGTACGTTTTCTCAACTCAGTTAGTATAGATGACAAAAATGATTATTACTTAAATGGAGAACGACACGAGGAAAGTATTAAGCATTTACCTGCTCTGAGTATTCAACACTGCTAGCACCATATGACCTTGAGATTGCCTCTATTTTCTCTTTGATACTAATATCTAAAGGATATAAGAACTTCATCGGTTGTGTCACGTTCTCACATGCTTTTTGAACTGCAATTCCAAGGTCAACCTGAAAATCATGATAGAGGTCAAATACCAATCCAGCCAGGTTTAGTTTTATCACATACTATACACGAGCATGAGGAGCGTAGCTCAGAATCATACTATAACTGCTTAAGGCAAGTGTCTTTCTGCTTCAAAGGAAGGACTCAGAAATTTTTAATTCTTGAGTTTGCTGGGGTGTATGAACCAGATATATATTTGAAAAAATGCAAGGGGAATACAGGAAAACTTGGAAGAAAATAGGGATTTCCTATATACAGACATCATCATTTAGATGGAGTTTAGAATCGAGAAAAACTAAAGAAATTTACAGTAAATTTTGAACCAAAAAAGGAGATAGTGCAAGCTAACTTTAAATATAAGGCATTTCTAATCAAAGAAGAGGTAAACTGCAGAACATCAGAGATTCACCAACAAATATATCTACAGTTTCAACGATTAGAAAAAGGCTGCATATCAGTTCGTTTGACAAACCAAAACTCCTCATATCGGCTAAGAGAATCCTATGTGGAGCCCAAATATGGCCAATGTAAATTAATTCTTTCCCATTTAATTTATTATCAATTATGTTGTTCTGGGAAAACAAATTTTGTATAAGTGACTAACCGCTCCTCTCCCACCATGGGCATGATGACTACAAACCACAGCATCAAAGGCTCCAGCCGCCATCGCTGCATTTCTGACTGCATTTAGTTCTGCTTCAGTATCAGTTGAGAACATGTTCACAGCAACAACCACATTTACGCCATATGCCTTTGTGTTTGAAATATGCTTGGCCAGATTTACACAACCAGCTTCGACCAAAGCCACATTTTCATTTAAGTAGGCATGGTCAAGAGGCTTTCCAGCAACAACTGCAGGACCACCACCATGCATTTTCAAGGCCCTTATTGTTGCCACAATAACAGCACACTGAGGAGTTAAACCACTATATCGGCACTTAATGTTCATAAACTTTTCAGTTCCAATATCAGCACCAAAACCTGCTTCAGTGACTACAAATCCACCTGGTCCAACCAGCTTCAGTGCAATCTTATCAGCCACAACAGAAGAATTTCCATGAGCAATATTTGCAAATGGACCGGCATGAACAAGTACAGGGGTCCCTTCAAGTGTCTGCATCAAAGTGGGGTTGATCGCATCCTTCATCAGTACAGTCAAAGCACCCCCAATACCAAGATCATCAGCAGTTACAGGTTCACCAGCCTTGCTATTTCCAATCACCATTTTCCCAAGCCTCTCTCTCATATCAGCTAGAGATGTTGTGAGGGCTAAAACCGCCATTATCTCGCTAGCAACTGAAATATCAAATCCTGTTTCCCTTACCATTCCCTTTTCATCAGGGCCTTGGCCAATAGTAATTTTCCTTAAGAATCGATCATTCACATCCATCACTCTCCTCCATGTGATAGAATTTGGGTCAATATCAAGCCTAGCAAACTTTGAAATTTCTTCTGGGGTAAGATCCTCAGGCTGGGTCTTGGAGATACCAAGCTTATTCAGACGCCTAAACATGATGTTACTAAAGCTTCGTTTTCCTTCTTTATTTGGTGGGCATAACCGGTTGAACAAAGCCTTATCCGATTGGGATGACTCATGGAATATCCTGGTGTCAATGGCTGCAGCAAGAAGATTGTTTGCAGCTGTTATGGCATGAATATCTCCCGTCAAATGAAGATTGAACTCGTCCATTGGGATCACTTGACTGTAACCACCACCTGCTGCACCTCCTTTGATGCCAAATGTCGGTCCTTGTGATGGTTGACGAAGGCAGGTAACAACCTAACAAAATAGATCGGGAAAGAAGATTGGGATCATGCGTGACAAAATACCTCTTAAACTAACACAAAGCCACTAGTCACATTCAAAAATTCTGCACTACAATAACCACCATAATAACTGAAATTCTTCTAATTGAAGAAGCAAGCAACTACTAAAAAAGCTTCATCTGCTGTCTGTCAAGAATAGCCATATCAATGACAGTCAATTTCATCCTTTCTTTCTTTTCCTGATCTTTTTTTTCCTGAGAAGTTAGTTTTCAGACAAAAGCAATAAACATAATTTTCAAAAAAGAGAAAGCTAGTTTGAAAAAAATATATGGCTTTTAGTTCAGCAGATTTAGATGAATAATTAATAAGATTAACACCCCAATTAAGAAAATCATAGAGCATCTTTTCTCTCTTTTTTGCTTTTTTATTTTTTTTGAAGCAATACATGTTCATCAATGGAGGAAACTTCCGAAAAAAGAAAGAAAAAGAAATGGATAAGTTGTGCAGACACAAAAGGACTAGTCTCCAGTAGATCATACAGAACAAAAGACTATGCAAAAAGTACGAGTATCCTAAGCACCCTCTGGTATCAGACCATCACCGCTTCCCATTTTGAAGGAGAAAAAGGAGCCAATGGTCATGCAAATAAACCTCTCGATGATGATTCCAAAGTTAAACTAGCTGAATATTATCCAGTGTAGGAATAGAGGTGGTTAAGTCTTTTAGGAAATTATTTCAGCAATATTTTTTTCATGCATTTTGGCAATGAACATTGAACGATTGTTCGAAAGAATAAAAAAATTCTCTTGTGGATGAGAGGGAAAGGTGCTTTAGATGAATGGAAAAAAAATGAAGAAAGAAAGAAAAAGAGTTTAAAGAAAAGAGTTTGAAGATTCTCTCCAAAATCCATTCTATTCCACAACTAATTTATCGTTCTGAGAATCCCTCAACAATAACATGCTTTAGCATCATTATTAGCTTATATTACTCTAATATTGACAATCATTTCGTATCATAAAATTAGTTTCTGAGCATCGAAATTATTTCTGACCAAATGTCTTACATTTTTACAAGAGAATTTTATGATTGAAGAATATTACCAAATTCATGTTATAATATCAACTCAGTACCCAAAAAAGCCTTATCAAATTACACAATGAGGCCATTTCAACTTCAAATACAGATTATTCAAAACAAATACTTTGCTAAAACAATCATGGAAAAAAATGCAGAACTCAGGACTAAGCTACATTAAACTAAATCGGGATTTAGATAAAAGGAAAAAGAAATCACAATACTTTAAGATTTAAAAAGTTAAAAAGCGTTTACCTTTTTATCAAGAAAAGCACCCAATGCTTGACATAAGCCAACTGTTGTGGTAGATTTTCCCTCTCCAAGAGGAGTTGGAGTAATCCCTCCAACCACCACATAATACCCATCAGCAGATCCTTCAAGCTCATCAAGCACGGATAACAAAATCTATAACAAAAATCCATCAAAATTCATTCAAATTCACACACCCCAAATTTGGTTGGTGAGAAAATTGAGCACAATAAAGTAATGAATGAAAAACAATCATAGTATTTCTATGTCAAGTAGACAGATTAAATCGATAAACAGACAACTAACAACAAAAGCAACAGAAAAAGGGAAGCTTTTGTTTCATACCCTGATCCAAATAAACCAATCAAAACACGAAAATCCAGTCTTTTTCAACCATTAAAATGAATCAACCAAAGCAGAAATGAACAACTAAATCTTCAAAACATGTAAATCCATGAAAAACGGACCATTTGGCGAATAAATAACAACAAAAAGAATTAAACAATACTAAAATTTCTCCGTCAAGTAGTCAGATTGAATTAACAGACAGAAATAACTGAAAAAAGGAAGTTTTCGCTTCATACCCTCTTCACAACAAACCAATCAAAACACAAAAATCCAGTCTTTTCAACCATTAAACTGAACCAACCAACCAATAACATAAAAACATCTAAATTCATGAATAAAAAGGCAAGCAATCACCTTGGCTTTGTATTTTCCATAGAGATCATAATGATTTGGTTTAAGATTGAGTCCTTGGGCAATCTCAGAGATGTGAAGTGGCTCAACCGCATTTGCAATGTCAATATCTGCTGGTACGGGTGACACCACCTGCAATTTTCTCACTGTTTTTGAGGAACTCATCTTTTGTTTTTTAAGATTTAATTCAGATTTGAGAATCAAATGAACGAATTTATGTCAAAGTGTAGGCTAAATATAAGCTGCAAGTGAAATCAAGTCTGACAGCAAAGCAGAGAGTAAGATAAATAGACAGAAAAGTCCGGGTCATAGAGTTGTGTGTACTTTCTCCCCTGTCTAGGTGCCACCACCAATGATAAATAGTATAATCCCATCCGGGTCACCAATTTTTTATGTTTATACAAACACAAATAACAAATAGGTCCCCAGTACCTAACGCAAAATCAAATGTGGATTCGGAAATTTTAAGAGTATTTAAGTATTTGGGGACCTAAATATCATAAATGGAAACACTTATTCTTCTTTGTGAAAATTTAATACATTTAGGGATCCGAATGTTATTGCTCCATTGATGATGCAAACCTGTAGTGCCTGGGCTGTGATCTTTGTTCGGACGTGGATTGGTTGAAACAATCAAACAAAGCATGGAGGTCACCCATGTCGGTCCCACGTGCTGTGACATTAGCGAGAAATATTAAAAATTTTAAAATAAAAATGCAGATGGAGATGCGGGGTATCGATCCCGGTACCTCTCGCATGCTAAGCGAGCGCTCTACCATCTGAGCTACATCCCCTTGTGATGCTGAGTCCCTCAATAACAATTTATTTCTTGAAGATAAATATAAATGCTGTCATTGCCATGCTGCATGGATGTATCTTTCTTGACTAAATAGCTAGAAAGCTGAAAATTATGGTTACTTGCACTTTTCTTTTTTTCCTGATGTCACGGTGCAAAAATGCTAACTCAATTAATCTGACAGAAAATTGTGCACGGGGTTGTAAAACCCGAAAATCTTTTGCTCACTAGCGGTGGAAGAGTGAAGATTGGTGATTTCAGTTTTAGCCATGCTTTTGAGGTAATGCTAACCATAAGAAATGTTGTTCTTTGTGCTGTTTGCATAGAGCAATATTCCTGCTTTAAGCCTTTTTTTTTCATACCCAACTTTTTTTTTCTCAATTTTAATAAAAAATTATGATTTGTAGGATGAAAATGATGAGTTAAGCAGATGTCCCGGAACTCCTGCTTTTGCCCCACTTGACTGCTATTTAGGTACGTATGTACATCAACAGATACAAGAAAATGAACCATGTTTTCATATTTCAGAGAAATCAAAATATTGATGCTTGAATCGCGAGTTTCTGATTACAAATTTGATAATAAAACCATTATACCAGACGCAGTTTACCGTGAAAATGCTGCTGATACATGGGCTGCAGGTGATACTTTGTACCATCTGGTAGTTGGTTGCTTCCCCTTTCTTGCTGATATCATATCAGAAACTTATGACAAAGTGAACATCCTCCATTTGTTCTCTTTTTTCTCTGCATTTTTTTCTTTATCTCTTCGTCACATAATTAACTTTTCGGGACAGATTGTGAATAGTCCTCTGTCACTTCCGGAAGAATTGAATCAGTAGCTCAATGATCTGCTTCATGGTCTTCTGTGTTAAGGTAATTCTGTGCGACTCTTTCTTCTGGTCTGTCTTTACAAACAAATCTAGAAAAACAGGACAAAAACCAAAAGTTTCGTCTTCCCATTTGATCTTATGTCTAGAATTATTTTGGAATCGAAGTGTTGTAGTTTTAATTCATTAACTGCTGAAAAAACAAAAAGAGGAGGTAGAAGTCACTAGTTGTCAAATAAAAATGAATGTTTACAAAAAATTTTGACTCTTCTGCTCTGCAAAACAATCCGTAACATACATTTAGGCTAATGCAACTTATGAATACAGGGGCTGTTGTAAGACAGCCACCAGACGATTACATACATTTCTCAAGCTTTTGGCTAAACTTCTTGGTTTAAGTATGCTACTTCAGTTATTCGAGGATTTTGGTAAATATAACTCAGAACTTTGTAAAATTCAACTAATATTTCCATTGATTTTCCCTAAATATGCAGATCCAATGCAAATAATTACTTTAGATGTTGCAGCTAAGCATCCCTGGGTAGTCAAAGAAGGTGATCCAATCTCTACAAAGTAAGTTCATGCAGCAGCTGCAGATTACAGAGAGGCTTGCAGACTAAAGTCTCCATAAATGGAATGAATAATTCATGTAAATACATATAGTAGTTATTGAAATTTTGCAAGCCAATTACAAAGGAACAACAAATCCTAGTTGTATTCAGTTCTTCATTGTGTAAATACAGTATTGAGATGAAATGACAGGGAAAGAGCAAAAGAATTCACACATTAAAGAACTTAAGTAGTCATTCTTCAGTGCAAACGTTCGTGTGCAGACTTATGCAGACGTCTGAACAGGAGAAAAGTTGAAAACTCCAGAATCTTTGTCATCAAAAATAGGAAATTCTTCTTGCGTTGGTGATCTTGAACCTCTTGAAGATGGAGAAGCTTCTCCTCCAGGAGGCAAGTCAGAGATAGCAGCAAGAATCCGGCGAATGCTGACAGAACGCGGCGGTTTGAAGCTGAATGATCTCATCTTATTCTTGGAGAAAACATCTGAAGAATTTGAAAGGATCAGATAAACCAGAACTTGAACAAGCACAAACATTGCAACCTTTACAAGGGTATCCACTGAGGAAAATTCTGGTTCCATTTTCCTGAGAAAACTGTATGCAGGAAAGTGTTTTGGAAAGTTGTAAAGAAGGAAGTAATTTTTGTGTACAAGAAATGCTTGGAGAATCTGCTTATATAGAGGGAAGAATGAGAGATAGTGGTTCAAGAAACAGCTTCTTCGACTTGTAGCCTAAGCCTGGAGAAATAGTTTTCTGACTTCACACAAAAGCTAGAACGAAAAAAGCAGCTTTTACATTATCCAATCCATGCATAACTCTGTTGACCATATAGAACATCGAAAATTAGGTCCGCGGTTGCTTAGAAGCAACAAATAATTGGGAAGTTACACCACATATTCATATGCTCTTATCTTGATCATTCTTTCATTAAATTAAAAAAGCAAATTAGGGTCTAAACATGATTAATTAATGGTCAAATGATGCTAATTAATGAATGGATTAAAGTAATAGTAAGTGGAAATGGAGAAGCCATGCAAAAGCAGCAGCCACAACTGGTTTAAAGATTATATATTGAGATTGGTTTGGACTTTGTTCTTAGGTGACGTTTTTCAGAAGTGCTTTTAAAAAAGTGCTTTATAAACTTAATGACCCCATTTTAATCAAAACGGCCCACTTTGTGACCTTATCTAATGCAGCGAGGAAAGAGTTCAATTATATATCACGTGGAAAACGTGAGACTCGGTCTTTTTGAGAAGGAAAATAATGTGACTGCCCGTTAAAGATAAAGCCCTGAGCATGGCCGTATATGAGTAATAACATCCAGGTCCCTGACTTCTTATGTTATTACTAATAATATCATGATTATTAATTTATAACAAATAAGTCATTAATCTCAATTGAGATAATTGAAATACTTTTTCAATATTAAGTTATATGTTGTATGCGTCGATCAAAATTCAATAATATATTCATAATGTTGTTATTTTAATAAGAATTAGAGATTTTTTATTATAAATAAAATTTTAATTATTATATATATGCGTGTGTGTATAACGATAAGCTTAACATATTAAAAAAATAAAGTCCACCCAATCATCTACTATGATCTCATTCACTAACTTTTCCTATAAAAATAATGTAAGATATGACACGATTTTCATGTAAATTGTTACGTAAAAGTGAAGTATAAAATAAGTAATTTCTTCGTTGCATAAAAGTCTATGTCAGCACGAATTTATTCATAACATTAGTTAAAATACATATTTATATGAGTTTTATAAATATAGTATAATTTTATAAAAATAAAATTTCTCCAAGACTAAACCGAGCAAATATTTATTTCAAAATTTAAATTTTTATGTTGAATATATATAAATAAATTTGATATGTAATTATTTATAAAAAATATTATGTTATAAATCACGTTAATTAATATATAAATTATATATATTTATTTTTTAATCCCGGCTCGATTATATGTCGTTTTACTACAATTAGGCCCAACCATCCCAGCTCATATTGGGCCACCAAGCCTGGCCCATTTATTCCTTGGATCCTTTATGTATTCAACCATTTTTTAAAAAATAAATGTTTGCTAACGATCAACTTAGGAAAATAAAATGTAAAACCCCAAAACTTTTATTTGATCTTCCTACGTAGACGAATCCAAATTCGATCCCAATCCAAACTTCCCTAGACCTCACCGCATCCAATCCCAGCTTCTCCTTTCTTTATTTCAAAGCTTTTAACGGTCACATTGGCCATTGAGAGCACAGAAATCAAATCAATCAAGCCAAATTGAATTCTTCAAAACGTTGCGTGCTGGAAATGTCACCTTCACACTGTAAATGCCAAAGCCTATCACTTACCATTGATTAATGGGAGGCAATTATGACATTTAGGTCCTTAAATTATTAATTTATTATAAATTAAGACATAACTTACGCATCTATATCAAATAGGTTCCTCACTCGTATTGAAATGACCAAATCACCCTTATTATATTAGGTTTTTTACAAAAATAAAAAGGAATCTTAAATTCTTTGTTCCTTTGAAATAATGAAGAGACAAAACTTATTATTAAATTCATCAAAGAGATGAAATATAACAAAAATACTTAATCATTATTAGAAAAGCATTAATTCAAAATAAGACTTCTATCCAAGAGAAAGGAATCAAAGGCTTTTAAAAAAAAAAATTCTAAAATCAAAACTAAAGCTTTGATTTTGTATATGTCAGAAATCATAAAATATTGAATGCAAGACAACACTAAAGGGCATTGCAGTTATTCAAATGGGAATTAAGGACCTATTTGATATAGATGATAAAATTATGTCTTATTTGTACAAATATAAAAAATTAGGAACCTAAATATTATTACTACATTAATTGATTAATTAAAACTTATCCCCTTATTTTAACGGCGTTATCATGAAATACCAATCCAACGAAACCCCACCAGGGAAAAAAAGAATCTTAAACTACTTTTCAAACATGCAAAGCTGAGCATGTTCCATCCATTACAAAACACATAGTACCGGTCGCTTCAAATTTATTTCTTAAATCTTGGACTCTTGTTATGTCATACGAAGAAGATTTGTAATCTGAAATCAAAGGTTGGGCACGCAATTTGCGGAGCCAGCTTTTAAGGACATTTCTCCGCGTTCGGCCCTTTTTGGTTGTGCTTTTTCTCTTTGTTTTTCTGGGTCCTAAAAGGTTCAATTATTGGGAGCCACAGTTAGATTGATTGATTCAATATTCAGGCGTTTCTCCGCTGCATTTCTCATCGTTTTTTCATTCCGTTATTATTGGGTAAGTTTTAACTGTGTTCTGCTTTTTCTTTGATTCTATCATTCATTTCTTGTGCTTTCTCAGTGTTTGTGTTAATATATCATCTGGGTATTGGAGCTGCTAGCAAATTTTTTTTTTTTTTTTTATTGTATTGCTGGTTTGGTATGGATTTGGGCTGTGAGTTTCATCTAAATATTGCTGTTTTTGGTCAGTTTGTTCAGTTTTATGTGCTTTCTTTGTTGATTGATGTGATTTTAGTTGCTCATATGCACATAAATGATATCTGGATATGCAAGTTTTGGCCATTTTAGTAAGCTGAACTAGCTTTTATCATCGATAACTTCTGCAATTTTCGGTTTTCTAAACAAGCTCAAAGCATTCCAATTTATTATTTCTTTCAGACTATTTTTATCATGTTTTGAGTTGTGAATCAAATATCTAGTGAGGAGTTTAGAGTAGTTCATTCATATTCAGATCTGATTACCCCGCATTCCTTTGAAGTGATTGTACTCAAATATCAGTAGCTAAAAGGTAATAAAGTCTGTACCTATCCATGCTTGTCAAAGACTTGAATTAATTGCCTTTTGGGTTAAGGCATTGAATAAGTTTGTATCGTGGTATATGCTAATAAATTCTGAGGCCATTATGGACAGTGACAATACTTGTCTAGGGGACCGTGTGCAAGCTTTGTTAATGTTTGTGGACCGTGGAAAAGCTTTGGTTCTGTTTGGTTTGTGGTTGTTCGACTGATTTTTTGCTTAGCTTGATAAATCAAGTAGTTGGATATTATAGTGTAATCAATCACATTTGTATGTAGATTGGAACTTTTGCATATAATTTCTTTTCTAATGTTTGTCCTCTCATTTTTTTTCAGGGTAAAACTGCATAAAAGCAAGAAAGTGGTGCAATTAGAGGTGAAGATTATGAAACAGCTTTTATTGGATTCAAAGAGAAGCATACTCACATTGGCAATTGAGGGAAGGAATTATGGCTCCTGGAGGAATCTGCGAGGAAGTGATTGAGTTGAGCATTACATTTGCAGATTAGGATATGGCAGCTTCCAATGTGGAGTTACGAAGTTCCCCTGGTAGAAAAGCTACAACTGGTTTTGGTGGAAATCTTGGAACAACATCAAATAATGATGTGTGCCAGTTACTTGAGTGTCCTGTTTGCTTGAACTTAATGTACCCGCCAATTTACCAGGTATGTTATCTTTTGTATATCAAAGCTCAAAATAAGAAAAATAAAAGATGCTTCTATTGTTTTCAAGCATATTTTATCCCCTGTTTTTTGTCAAAATAGATAAATAAATAAAATTGGTAATCAAGACATGGAGGCTATATTAACTTGTTTCAGTTAATTTTCGAGATCTAGTCATTCAGATTGAAGAAATTGTCAAATTGGACGTGTCATTTTAATTTGCTTGTAGTGACAAATTCTCTATTTTTCTATACCAGTGTCCAAACGGCCACACTCTGTGCTCAAATTGCAAGGCTAGAGTACGCAACTCTTGCCTTACTTGCCGCCATGAACTTGGAAATATAAGGTGCTTGGTGTTGGAGAAAATAGCTGAGTCGCTTGAACTCCCTTGCAGATACCAGATTTTGGGTTGTCAAGATATATTCCCCTATTACAGCAAGCTAAAGCATGAAAAAAATTGTAAATTTCGTCCATACAATTGCCCATATGCTGGAGCTCAATGCTATTTCACTGGTGATATCCCGCTCCTTGTCAGGCATCTCAAGAATGATCACAAAGTTGACATGCATGATGGGAGCACATTCAATCACAGATACGTCAAAGCCAATACACGGGAAATTGAAAATGCTACATGGATGTTAACGGTAAGATCTCTCTGTGATCACACAAACCTTGTCCGTTGATATTGCTAACATCGCTCAGTAGACATGATTCTCATCCATTGATTCTTAACTTCATTGAGCTAAAAAAATCGTAGCTGGCATCACCAGTACATGCCAGAAATTCCATTGCATTTGTTTCCTCATTAAAGGAATTGAACTTTTAAGACCATATTAATGCCAGCTTAGAGTTTACTTCAACCAATAAGAATAAAGGTTTGCATTTGTGTGATAGATTACGACATGCTTTGCTTGTTGCAAAACATTGGCTTTAATATTCAAAGTACTAATACACTCCGGATGTTTTAATACAAGACAGGAATATAGGAAATGTTCATAAATATGATTCCATCTTATTGCATTTGCCCATTCTTTCTGGTTTTGAAACGTAGATGAATATGTGATGGGAAACGTTTTCTGATTCAGGTTTTCAATTGCTTTGGTCGACAATTTTGCCTGCACTTTGAGGCTTTCCACCTTGGAATGGCACCTGTCTACATGGCCTTCCTCCGATTCATGGGTGATGAAGAAGAGGCAAGGCAATTCAGTTACAGTCTGGAAGTTGGCGGAAATGGCAGAAAGTTGACGTGGCAAGGAATTCCCAGAAGCATCCGCGACAGCCATAAAAAGGTCAGAGATAGCCAAGATGGTCTAATAATTCAGAGGAACTTGGCGCTTTTCTTTTCCGGAGGAGATGCACAGGAGTTGAAGCTCAAAGTAGCTGGCCGGATATGGAGAGAAAAGTGAGAAACGTAAACTAGAAACCATGTCACAGATACTGTACTTGAAATCTCCACGACAATACATACATATGGAAGTTAAAAATAATAGTTTGGTAGATACATTCACGTGGTTGTCTGTAAATGTGAAGATATAGATTTCTTGCTCTTACCT
The DNA here is from genome assembly GCA_032401905.1 of Swietenia macrophylla. Lineage (NCBI taxonomy): Eukaryota > Viridiplantae > Streptophyta > Magnoliopsida > Sapindales > Meliaceae > Swietenia > Swietenia macrophylla. Next base: position 482,605 of record CP135565.1, read on the forward strand.
TTTCTATTGATTTATCTATTTTCTTGCTGAATGCAACTACCCTCTGCTATAACTTCCATGATCAGAAATTTCAGTCTTCTGATTAGAGGAAGTCTCGAATGAAGCCACACTACATCTCAAGTGAACCCATAATAAATAAATAATAAATAAAACAACAATTCTTTAATATTTTCAAAATTATGGGTTCTTTTTGTAATAAATTAAATCAGAAGAATGCCTGAAATTTACCCAAGGAGGCACAGAGGAGTCATAGAAGTGAAGCTGAAAGCATGATTGAATCCTGAAAACGACGTCGTTACTGTCAGCTTATATAACATAGTTCGTCTTCAAATTCTGTTTCTTCAGGAAGCTCTAAAACCCTAAACCCTGTAAAAGAAAAATCAGAGAAAATGCTCATACGAGCTAGAAATCTCTCGCCATCGAAACTGAAACCCATTTTCGTTCATACTTTTTTAAACCAAATCACGCAACCCCATCCCCGATTAAACCGCGTAAAATCCGGCACGCAATTCTCTCCATCATCAGCAACGACGACGACGATAGCATTCTCTTTTTTCTTCTCTTCACAACCCACTAACAAAGCGCCGCCTAGACAACAAACTCGATCTTCTTCTTGTTTGTCCCTGAGCAGAGATGGGAATTACGATGAAGCAACGCCGAAAAGTGCTGTCTGTCCGGGCTGCGGGATCTATATGCAGGACAAGAACCCGGAACAACCGGGTTATTTCGTCAAACCGGTAGAAAATCGGGGGAAAGTGAAAAAATCCCATCTTGTCCCCGTCGCGACGGAGCCCGAGTTCTCGGATTCCCTTAAAAGGGGCGGGCTTGTCGTCTTCGAAGCTGAAAATGAAAGCCCCGAGGCTAAAAAACCCGAAAAGCCCGTAGTTTGTGCGAGGTGTCATGCCCTGAGGCATTATGGGAAGGTGAAGGATGCGACGGTGGAGAATTTGTTGCCGGATTTTGATTTTGATCATACGGTGGGGAGGAAGTTGATGTCAGCGTCTGGGACGAGATCAGTTGTTTTGATGGTGGTTGATGCGGCGGATTTCGATGGGTCGTTTCCGAGAAAAGTTGCAAAGCTGGTTTCGGATACGGTGGAAGAGAATGTGAGAGCGTGGAAAGAGGGAAAATCGGGGAACGTTCCCAGAGTTGTGTTAGTAGTAACGAAAATTGATTTGTTGCCAAGCTGTTTGTCACCAACTAGATTCGAACATTGGGTTCGACAACGAACTAGAGAAGGCGGGATCAATAAGATCACGAAGCTACATTTCGTGAGTGCTGTGAAAAATTGGGGTTTAAAGAGTCTTATTGATGATGTTATTGATTTGGTGGGAAAAAGAGGGAATGTGTGGGCCATCGGAGCGCAGAATGCGGGGAAGAGTACGTTGTTGAATGCTATTGCTAAGTGTGTGTCTAGTGATAGGGAAAGAGAAGGAGGAAAAGGAGAAGGAAAGGGTGTTTTTAGTCATTTGACGGAGGCGCCGATACCGGGAACCACGCTTGGGATTGTGAGGGTGGAAGGAGTTTTGCCTGCTCAGGCTAAGTTGTTCGACACGCCGGGTTTGTTGAATCCCCATCAGATTACTACAAGGTTGACTAGAGAAGAGCAAAAACTTGTCAATATTACTAAGGAGTTAAAGCCGAGAACGTATAGGATCAAGGTTAGTATATGATTCAATGTTAGTTTAGTAATGGACAAATATGAAAAAGGAGTTGTTTTTATCGACAAGCGTAGCTCAAAAAACTGGGAGACTCTGTTTAGAGCATTCCTTTTGTTATATGATGTCTTTTTGTTAAAGTTGATTTCCAGTGTTTGATCTTTCTGCAATGTAAGAGTACTTTTGATACCATTATATCTTCGTTATGGTTTTGGCTCATGTTGGCACCTATTGATTGCTGCAGGCTGGTCATTCAGTTCACATTGCTGGGCTCATGAGGCTGGATGTTGACGAATTATCAGTAGAATCTATTTATGTCACAGTATGGGCATCACCTTACCTTCCGTTACACATGGGGAAAACAGAAAACGTGCATATGATACTAGAGGACCATTTTGGTTGTCAATTACAGGTACAGTTTGCCCTTGTCAACGAATGATATTTCTGCAATTTATTTTTGTTATTGTTTTTTCTTTTGCCATTGAATGAGCACATACACTTCTGTAAAGACCATATGACTTGTGCTTTTGACTTGTAACCCTTGAGTTCTCAAATGAAATATACTTTTCATTGTGATTGTTGTCGTGGAAGAAGCTGGTTTTTGGTAATATAAATTTGACATTATCTGCAATGGTTCTTGCTTTAGCCACCAATTGGAGAGAAGCGAGTTAAAGAGCTTGGAAAATGGTTGAGAACAGAGTTTCATGTTTCTGGTAACAGTTGGGATTCAAGTTCTGTAGATATTGCTTCTGCTGGACTTGGTTGGTTTGCTGTCGGACTTAAAGGAGAGGCAGTCTTAGGTGTTTGGACCTACGAAGGAGTTGACATCATCATTCGCAACGCTTTACTTCCCCATAGATCTCAGATGTTTGAAGTTGCGGGATTTACAGTCTCGAAAATTGTATCCAAAGCTGACCAAGCTCTTAATAAGTCAAAGCGGCAAAATGAAAGTAAAAGGAAACTAAGAGATCCAGAAGGAACAATAACTGCTGAGTCATCATTGTGCACAGTTGATTCAGTTTCAATTTCTCGCTGAGATCTTCAACATTTTTAGTCAAAGAAAGCTTGGTTTGGGATACGATGTAACAATTAATGATCCTGGAAAGAGTAGGGAAAAGGCTAGAATCATGCTTAAGCTACAAGTTGACGGGGACTTCATCTACTCGTCAACAAGATTGGAACCATGAGAGACTAAAATGCAGTAGATTTGGTTGAATAGCTTGGAGTTATGTTCTATCTTTCATCATTCAAAGGATTGTCTTCTTGTACATTTGGAGCAAATATTCTTCCTCTTCTCTGCGGATAAATGAATGTGTCAGTTCCTTGTTCACATCCATCCCAGAAATAAGCAGAGATTTAACAAGTACAGATTCTCCGTGAAATTTTTATCCGAAATATCGGACTGACTCCAGTTTGTTCTTTAAGATGCCATGTTGATTGTCAAAAAGTTTCAGAGTCATGTAGCCATATTTGTTTTGAGCTATGGAATAACTTTACTACCCCAGGTTTCTTTCTGCAACTACGCAAACCTTTGTTTGTTACTACAGGTTTTCCTGTTCCCCGGTCAACTGTTCCTATGTTGCTGTCCGTTTTCTTATCATGGAGCATAATTTCTGTAAACAAAAGCAACATGTTACGGTACACAACTACCCAGTTAAAATTCTTGACTTGTTCTGCCATTATATTATTCCTCAACTTGCCTTAGCACAACTCAATTATAATTTTTGAGTTTGACTTTCTAATTTTCAGCTGCATGCCATTTTTGCTGCAAACTAAGCGCCATTCTTGCTTTAAAACAACACTGTGTTATGTATATTTAAAAGGAAAAAAAAATTGAGATCTGTATATATACAATAAGTATATTCTGAAGACTTCTTATATCAAATAAATATATTAAAATTATTTATTTTTTATTTTATATAAAAAAAAAAGAAAAAAGAAAACAGTAGTTGCTTATCAAAATAATTGCCGACAAATTTTATTATAATAATTTTAAAAAATTACCAACTACATGGCATGGTTCATTTCACTGGATAACCTTATTAGAATTAGATATATTTTATTTTATTTTGCCATTATTTTACTTAAAAGTCAAGTTCATTTTTCTAATCTAACAATATGATGTATTATAATAATTTATACGTAAAAAACTTTGAAATATCTCATCTTCTAAAGTAGGTTTTCATTTCGTCGCGAGGTGAATATTAATCAATTATTAAAGCTATCGCTTATATTTTATTAAACATATAGGTTGGTTACCATTTATCACGTAGAGAATTTTAAGCGAGAAAATTTTATCATATCAGTATAATTAACATGATAAGATCGTCTAATTTATAAAGTGAAATAAATTTATCTATTAGAAATAAATAAAAAAAATTTAAAAATTTTATTATTTAATTAGTGTAATAGGAAAAATTTATAAAACTCTTTTAACTTATTTCACTTATCACCAATGAATAAATTTTTCTCACTTCATTGATTAATCGACTTCACTACATCAATTATGCTGATGTAATAGAATTATATTACTTAAAATTTTATTTTTATCAAATTATTTTTGATTTTTTTATAGTTGACTACCAGTTATCAATTCGTCAATATTTAATTAATTTAATATTATATGATTAAATAAATATTATTTGAAAGCATATTTCTATTTTACCTTACGGGAGGAAAGGAACATTCATTGAAATTCATTAATTTAGGTTAATTGGACTAAAAATTTAAATAAAAATAAGGTTAGGTTATATTTATAAATAAAAAAATAAGATATGTTCTCTCAAAATTCATAATATATTTGATGTGATATATATCGAATAAAAAATATTTATTTATGTTCTTAAAAATATTACACTATGAAATAAGTCTTAAAACTCTATTAAAATAATGAAAATATCTTTATTCTTTAAACCAATTATTTTGTCATTTGAGTACAGGTTCTTACGCCCTTACTTGATCAATTAACAAATATTAAGGACCTGAATGTTATTTACCCCGTACAGAAACTGAGGTCTTGTCTCTTTGTACGGTGCTCATTAACTCAAATAAGACAAAACAAAAAACTGTGTACACAGAAAAGCAGGCGGATTTGGTAATGATTAATCAATAATTTAATCACTCAATAATTTAACCCTGCATTTGAAGGCGAGAAACGTACGTAATTATCGGGTGGGGTGGTCCCAGGGATCCAACAATGGAGACGACGAAAACGCCGCTGCTGAAGAAGTCGACGAGCGAGAGGAGGCGGAGCGGGAGCGGGAGACTGAGCCGACGTAACTCGGTGAATTCACTCAGGAACGACTTCGTTTCTAGATTGCCTGAGAAGGTTTTGGCTGGTCTTGACGTTGAGTCTCCGTTTGAGGTTGATACTTCTAAGACGAAAGCATTGAATGCAGGTTTTTCTTCTCTTTCTTTTAATGTGTTTTTTATGTTTGGTTGCTGAGAAAATGAAGAAAAAAAAAGAGAAAGAAAATGATGGCGTTGATATCAATTGTTTATTAAGAATATCTTCCCAGTTGTAGTAATTTGAGATCAATTATTCTGTAGGAGAAAAGGAATACTATGAAACTCAATTTACTACCTTGAAATCCTTTGAGGAAGTTGATGCTTTAGTGGAATCTGACAGCATTATTGAGGAAAAACTTGAGGAGCAGCTCCAACATGAAAGAGCAATGAAGATTTCTAACTATGCAAATATTCTTTTGCTAGCTTGTAAGGTAATTAATCACTACTTTAATTTCAATCTCAGCAGATTTCAACAAGCTTTTCCTACTTTGTTCGGACGCAATGAGTATATCTCTGAAGTAAACTGGGTGATTTTCTGATGAATCTCTAAAGTGATTAACTGTTTTTAGTATCTATGATATGCAGATATTTGCTACAATAAAGAGTGGATCCATAGCAATAGCTGCATCGACTCTGGATTCTTTACTCGATCTAATGGCTGGTGGAATACTCTGGTTCACTCACTTGGCAATGAAAAGCATAAATATCTACAAGTACCCAATTGGAAAATTGAGAGTTCAGCCGGTCGGCATAATCATCTTTGCTGCTGTTATGGCTACACTCGGTATCTCCCCAAGCCTTAATCTGCCATGTCATTCCATGGATGCCTTAATCTGTCATGTCATCTGTCTCGTTTTTGTTAATTTTGCAATAATTCTGGTGAGCTTCATCTGTTGCATACATCTTATTACATATCTAGTTAATTGTAAGAGGAGAATTTCACCAACAGGTTAAAGACCAAAACCAAATATAAAAGATTTAATGATCTTTATAAAAGAAAATCGTGAACGTTTCTGACTGCAGCTTAGATTTCCCTTAATGGAAAACAAGAGCTTTATTTTATAGCCTTTCCATTTCCTTACAGGGTTTCAGATATTGGTTGAGGCAGTGGAAAAGCTAGTTAAAGTTGAAGCATCAGAAAAGATGAACACAACCCAACTGGAATGGTTGTACACAATCATGATTGGTGCTACTGTAATTAAACTTGGACTCTGGATTTACTGCAAAAGCTCAGGAAACAAGATTGTCCGCGCCTATGCCAAGGTTTTTAGATTCTGCATTGTTTAAATAATTTGAAGATTTCTGCCTTCTTCCATGTTTTTGTCAGCAATTGTTTAACTTCTTCTAGCATTGATGCCCTGTAGGATCACTATTTTGATGTGGTAACAAATGTAGTAGGGTTACTTGCTGCCGTTCTTGGTGATAAATTCTACTGGTGGATTGATCCTGCTGGTGCCATTCTCCTTGCAGTATATACAATCACAAATTGGTCAGAAACTGTTATGGAAAATGCAGGTACTTTTTTTCAGCCATCTTAGTATTCTTTGATATAAGATTTCTTGTAAAATCCTTCCAATTTAAAGAGGAAAAATAGTTATATTACTAATTATTACTCACCATTGCAAAGATTTGTTGAGTAGGAGTAGGACAGAATGATGAACAATCTGCTTACATGTCTTGAATTTGATTTTGTCTGGATTATCTGGTGAAATCAGGGCTATATTATATCAAAACATTCTTGAATTTACCGGTATTGTTATTTATCCTAAAATGGTGTTTTATTCATGCAGTTTCACTTGTGGGACAAACAGCTCCTCCTGAAATCTTACAGAAACTCACATATCTTGTCATAAGGCACCCAGAAATCAAGCGTATCGACACTGTTCGTGCTTACACTTTCGGTGTTCTTTATTTTGTAGAGGTTGGTCATTCATTCTTTATCCATTCTCCGTTTAATCTTGAAAACGTTCTTGCAATTGTTGATAACAACTACATTTAATTTGAAAAAAGGTTGACATCGAGCTACCAGAAGATCTGCCGTTAAAAGAAGCACACGCCATAGGAGAATCCTTGCAGAACAAGATTGAGAAACTTCCTGAAGTTGAAAGGGCATTTGTTCATCTTGATTATGAATGTGATCACAAGCCAGAACACACGGTTATCAACAAACTTCCCAGCAGTCAGCCATGATTTTGAAGAATGTCTACAAAGTCTTGTTACTTTTCTTCCATGCTAAAATTATTTGCATTTGTGAAACAAACAAAAGTCCAATTTCCATTTTCATAGAAAAGTACTTTGTGTTTCCGGTGAGTGAACATATGTAATTTTACTTGGCTGCTTACAACTTCAATTTTTTCAAGATGGTTGCTTGGAAAGTTCTGATTTTTTTTCCATTTTGTCGATATTATAAGTAAAAATTGAGTTATAAAATTTGTATTTCAGCAGATAGAGTACCTGCTGTAGATTGTCAAGAAACTGTTTACTTTATTACTTATGAATTTAATGTGAAATACATCAAATGTCACAGCAGCTAAGATACAAATTTTGATTATTTAAATAAATATTAATATATGTTATTAAACAATTTAAATTATATTTTATTTATCATTAATTATATTATATATTAATAAAAAATTACAAAAATTAACTCTACCCACAATCAAAAATATTGAACAATAATTTTATAAATTGTTTAATCCAAATACAATAAACTTGAACATGATGGACTTCCATAATTGATTAATGGAACCTTCTGAGATGTGTGGAGAAAAAGAGGGATGCTTAGATAAAAAGAAAATATATATCACTAATAAAAATTCTCTGTCTAAAATCTCCTGCCAACAATTTTTTTACAAAATACGATGGGGAAGAATGGACTTCTCACTTTGGTTCTTTTTTTCCACTCTCTTATGCAATTAAAAAAAAAAAAATTCCCCATCCAACAACCTTCTTTACATTCGATTTCAAGATACAGTTCGGCCATAGCAGAGACACGCCAGGTAGAGATTTTTCCCCCATTTTTCCTGCACCCAAAAAGAAAAGATTCACCTCACCAGTAAGCAAATCGCCTACAGAAGATTTCCTATTTCTCCTACAGAGATCGATTTCATTTCTTTTCTAACTGATAATTAAGCTTAAGTGCAAGAAATACAAACATGTTTGACTAAACGGTTGTTTTGAGGACAAACCCGTCAAGTGGAGTATTTACCTTGACATGTGTGCTTGGGAATTGGGAAGTACGTAAAGTTTCCTGTGTTTCATCACCAGGTTTGCGCCTGGGAACACTCAAGATAAGAGCAGCTTGATCGCAAGTTGCAGCTGTTGATGTAATTCGATAACCGCTATCCCATCTCCTGTGGATGCCCTCGCTTGGATACAGAAAATCTAGTTCCACAACCTGTAGAAACCAAAAATACATTAGAGCCGGGAGAGAAAACCGTTCCAGAACTGAATCTTGGAATATATTAAGGTTTAATAGTGACTAAAGATATTCAAGTGCATATAATTGCACTGTAAGTCAAAAGACTAAAGATATCCAATTTGACAAATGAAAAAGAACGAGAACATTGTCAAGAGCAAGACAACTGAAACTCGACCTGCTCACTGAAGCCAGCATTGCGAGACATGACAACACCCCATCTGCTTCCAGCCGTTGCCATTGAGGTTACGTGAAAACCTTCTCTCCACTTCTTGTTTATCCATTTGAAGGGAAAAGAGTCGCCTACTTTGTACGACTGTTGAGAATACTGGGTGCCTGTGGGAAAAAGGACTATATGATTAGGTGGCTGAAAATGAACACTACAAAGGGAATCTCATGATCAACATATATATATATATATATATATATATATCAAACAAACCTTTGGACATCACTACAAGGGAGCTTCCATTATTAGCACCGGCAATAGAACTGATATAATAGTTCTTTTCCCACTGCTCCATGATCCACTCCTGTAAATTAGGAAAAACGATAAGTGAAATTTTTAAACATTTAAACAGCTAATTAATTATTAAATAAGGACAATGATAAAAAGTACAGCATGCAATGAAGAACACCTTGTGCAAGAAGAAAGGAGATAGCTCGTAAACTTGGTGAGTGAAACCAGTTCCAGCATCCATTATTAGTGCCCAAAGATTCGAACAAGATGCCACGCAACTAATAAGCAAGCCATCAGCCATTCCTCTCTCAATATGTTGAGCCAACCTTGCATCAGCCACATTATAATGGTACCTATTGACACCACAGAACAGATTATCCGGCAATTGCGTGTAAGAAACCATATTCTAGCCTTTTTCTGCTCATTACTGGCTGTATACTTACTTTTGTATCCATAAGTTTCAGATCATTGCTCAGTAAATAATAGATAATGACAGGTGACACCTTAATATAAATATTTTTTTTGGTTTTTGGCTAAGAAACAAAATAAACTATTATATACTGTAAAACGAAACACAATCATCTATTCATGAGAGAAAAATACTTTCAACTCTACCTCTGTTTCATTGGAAGCCTAGCATTGTAAATAGAAATCCATTGCGTTGCAGGAACTCCTAAACGAACCTTCTTCCTAGGTAACCCATCGTCCTCTTCCTCAACATTCAGCCTACCCCGTTTTTGGCCAACTTGATAGATAATCTAGCAAAAGTTTTGCAAGTTCTCATCAAAATGTGCATTAGCATCGGGGTAAAAATGCTATAATTCTGTATCAAAATTATCACCTTCTGAGCACCCTCTGTATCTATTGGCCTTATAGCCGGATTTGGTCCAAGCAAACCCTCAAATAAAGATATTAACTTGGAATAATTCGGCTCCTCGTCAAATTTCATGTTCACCACTACCTCAAGAAATTGTTTGAGAGGAGGGGGACAGAAGCAGCAGAGCATTTCTGGAGACGTTGCCATCTTCTTTTTGCAAACTAGGAAGGATTTATTATCACCCTAACATTTTTGGAAGAAATAATGTAAATAGATGGATTTGATTTAACATAAAAAAAACCAAGAAGGATGTACAACTCAACCATATGTATAAAATATAATTAGTACCTGATAGCCTTGCCATGGTAATCTGCCTCGATGAAGGAATATCAGCGTGTATGCAAGTGATTCAAGATCATCTCTTCTACTGGCAGTTCTTCCCAAGTGTGCGTGAACACTAGCATACCGAACAGTTCCTCTGCGAAAATATAACAATAAGGGTATTAGAAATACTGGTAAAGGAAAAGATTGCAAGAGATAATGCCAGCTAGACAAAATTAACTCACCTAAACATATCAGGATGCTGATCATAGTCAACGTGCTGCCCCGTACTACTGTCTTTCCACTTTGTTGCTGCAATATCACGTATTGATAAGACATAAAAAGCAATCTAAAAGAATTTATATGCAGAAGGAATGTTAAGGATCCAATAAAATTTACGCACCTAATCCAAGGTCAACGAGAAACAACTTCTTCTCTTGTGCAGTAGATGGTTGACCAAGTAAAAAGTTTTCAGGCTTCACATCTCCATGAACATAACTAATATTATACAGGGTCATTGTTCAAAATAATTATCAGTAGATAAAAAGTATCAAAATCCTAATAAAGAATCTTTTATATTGGAAACTAAAGCTAACAAATGTAAATATTCATCAAATTCTGAGTTTCATACAAAATTGAGGATATACAGTAACATACCCTCTTGAGTGCATCTTCTCTAGGATTGATAACGACTCAACTGCGATACAAGCTACCATTTCAGAGGACATCCTACATATGCAATCAATAATAAATGAGTTTTTCATGTTGGAGGAGTCCATGCCAAAAATTCAGTAACAGCAATTGGTCTTCAAAACAATTCATTCCATTTTAGTAATAAAGGGTTGCAATAAAGTGTCGAACCTAGAAATATGTAAACATGACAAATGACAACTAGAAAATGTACATAAAAAAATGAAGCGACCACAAAATGGGCAAACTAGCGAGAGAAAATTACAACATGTTTTTGAAGAATTGTGTCTCTAAAACTTGATGTAATAGACATCACATGTTGCCACTGCATAACACAACCAAGCATGGCCTACAGACCTACTTCCACCTAAAAAGATAAGCTCAGATAAGTTTCAACTTTCCCCCAGAGTTATAATTCTCATTAAATAAAATATCGCTGCCAGATAAAAGAACGCCATGAGAAAACCAAACAAAAGGGTTTTGTGACTTAATCCTGCCCTCTCAGTAGATTCATTAGATCCTCTTAAAGTAATTAATCAACATGATGTAAAATTGGAAGTTCCTTGAAATAAAGTGACTGGAAAAGCAATATCTATTCAAAGTGGTTATTTGTAGGTGAACACGGTATTGTTCTGATTTCTGCAAACCACAGGAAGAACCAAGAAGTTACATGCTGAAATTGTACTAATAAGCTATGGGGGCTAAATTGAAAACTAACTGATGGGGATAGAATGAAGGTAATTGAATGTTGGTTATTCTAAACCTAAGTTCAATCATGACATATTCTCTTGTAAGCCACAGAAGATGCACACCACACCAGAGATTTCACAAGGCATAAGGCATCTGTTAGCTTTGACAGCCTTACATCTTGAACCATAAGCTTCAACTGAATGAAGCCTTCAAATTCATGACAGCATGGCATCGTGAAGCATGAGCATTGTTCAAATTAAGCCTTACAGTTGTGCGTTGAAACACCTTCCCTGGGCTTTGCAAGAAAAGCCTTGGGGTGCAAGCCTCTTAACATTCCATGACTACACTGTCAACCCAGTGATCCATGAGACATTAAAATTACAAACTCCCAAAATTTAAAAGAAAACAACAGTGAATTGCAAAATTTGTGGCCAAAGAGATAGGAAGAAATCGACATTAGAGCATGGATACTCACGCCTGCCCTGAAGAATTCCATACATCCCATAAGCTGGGCCCTAGCATGTCCATAACCTGCAAATGAGCATAATCAGGGAAATGACAATTAATTATGATGCAGAAATGATAGGAGGTGGGACTCTGGATCTTACCATCACATAATAGTCTCCTTGCCTTCCCTTGTAGTGTACTCTGGGCACTCCATGACTGCCACCTAGAGTGCTGCTCACCATTGTTTTAATATAAATTCAAATCAATTAAATTCAAGTCATTAGTTAAAACAACCTCAACTCCACAAAACCCAAGAAAAGAACAGGGAAACAAAGGCACTTACTTGTAAACTTGCCATTCATATGGAGGGCCATAGCTACAGCCTTTGCTGTTTCGGTGCTCAAATTTCAGAGCTACCTGGAAAAACACAAGCAGAATGAGAGGAAAAAACATGATCGATCATAAATAACATAGCACAGCACATATCCGGCATTACAACGTTTCTTGCGTGCAAAGCAGTTTATAATGATTTTTACCTCCAAGGCCCCATGACCACTTGTGCGATCATTTCCACCATGAACACGACGACCAACAAACACCTGACCAAATCCACCTTTACCTAACTTCCTCTCTATCTTGTACATAGGTGATCCTCCTACTTGAACCTAGAGAAAGGAAATAAATGAAAATAAATGAAAATGCCAAAAAAAAATTGTGCAATAATGTTATTATAAAATAATAAACAAAGATACAAAAGTTGTGCAACACTGTTATTATAAAATAATGAAAGAAGATACTCAAATCTAACAAACACTTAGATAACCATGAAACCACAAAGTCTACCTAGTATCTTCTAATTGAGCTATTGATGAATAACAAATGGCATTATTCATCCCACCAATTAATGAATAACTACATTCCTGACAAAGGCTCAAAACTCAATAAATACAGATTTGTACAAGTACAAATGAAATAGAATGAATAGGTAACTCAATACTTCAACTTGTATCAAAACCAACAAAATCAAATGGCAACCAAATATTTTAAAGCATACAACAAGCCAAAACACATTAACTAGATTCCAAACCATGATTTCACAACTAATATCCCATTCCTATTAGAGAAGACTTCAAATGACAGAAAAATAAATCAAAATAAACACTAATTAAGCAGCAAAAGAAAACCACAATGTAACCAAAAATTTTGCAGGGAACAGCAGGAAGCACACATAGACCACAAACTTTGAAACTTTAACACAAACCCATTTTAGAAATCACCATAAAAAACAAAAAGAATCAAAACCAAAAACAAAGAAACATATTAATCAACCACCAAACCCGATTTTTCTATTTCAACACCCAATCAACCCATCATAAACCAAAACATAATACGAACAAAAACCTAATCGCCAGCCATAGAAGCACGATCCTGTAGTTATAACAACACACCGAAAAAATAAATAAAATAAGATAGAAAAATAAAACCACCACAAGACAATTTTTTTTCATATACAATATCAGGAAAATCACATCGATCAACCATATAAAAACCCAATTTCACAATTTTTTTTCAAATACAATAGCTACCAAGTGCACAAAATCACCAAAAGATCTAAATTTTGCAATCACAACCCCAAGGAAAAAAAGAAAGATAGAAATTTGAATGTAACATTACTAAAATCACATTGATCAAACTTGTAAAGCACAAGTTTACGAATCCAGCACCAACTCGATTCACAAAATTACCAAAAATGCAAAATTTTAATCATGAACCCAAAGAGATTAATATTAAAAATTTGAAAAAAAAAGGAGCCCATACCCTCTCCGGAAACGGAGCAGTGCTGCCCTCTTCCTCCTGCCCGGCAGCCTTATTGGCACTCAACCCACCGCTATCATCCCCCATCTTCTTGTTTTTATTTACCTTTTTGCCTTTCTCTTCTTTTCTCCCTAATTCACAATCTTTCTCCGATATCACAATCACCTGTTTCTTATTGTTCTCTTTCTCTTCTTGTTCTCCTTCTCGTTTCGCCTTCAATCTCTTCGCCGCCAATCTCGTCCTTGGTCTCTCCCTCTCAGCCGCAGCCGCCACCTCACGCGCGAAAGCAGCGCGTGTCTTCACACAATTCTGCCCCGCGGCTAACGTGGCGGCTCGGCCTCGGCGCACGCCTTTTCGAAGCTCCGGCATCGGTCAAACTCAATCCCCATGCAATTCGAACACGGTCGTCTTATCATTATAGTAGCTCTGTTAAAACCCTGTTCATGGCTGTCAAATGATCGAAACCTTTTTTTCCGATTTCAACCGAATCGAAGACGAATTAGGGGAGTTCTGTGTCGGATTCTGTACAAAGTTGTTGAAGAGACGAATTGGGGGGATTAGGGTTAGGGTTTGGTGAATTATAGAAGAAGAGAGAGATTGAATTTTTATATTTTGATTTTTTGGGTTTCTTGTTTGTAGAAAACGGGGACCCATTTTGCGTTTCCGAGTTTGTGTGGGGTCCACTTGTGCGAGAAATGGTCAATCGTCATATTGATGTCTCTTCCATGTCATCATTTATTGGGGCCCACGCCGAATTGTCACGTGGCAATTTCCCATGTAAAAGTTATTTGCTCAAAGAATTGGTTCTAGTCGGTAGCCATTGATTTTCTTTTTTATTTTTTATCCTTTATATAATTAAAATAGTTGATTCGTTTTATTGGTTAATAATTAAATAATTTTATTTTTAAGAATTTAAATTCTTAAAATATTTTTTCAAAATATCATATTTTATTTACCAATATTCTTTATTGTAATATTGGTTATATTGATTATTAATAATTCATGTGTATTTATTATATTTATATATAATAAAAATAATTCGTTAATCATTTTTTACTTAGCAATCTATTTTTAACTTATATTATTTAATGAGCAAGGTTCAAATCAATAATTTAATTTTTTATATTATTGCTATGCCATAAAATGTATTTTAAATGATGTAAACTCGTAAATTAAAAATTTAAAAACTCACAATTAGATTAATACACACCCATTAAAATCAAAAATTGATTTTTAAACTAACCTAAATAAATTAAAAACTTATTTTAAGAATATAGATCGCAAGTGATAACGCTACAAAGGATCGTTCCTTTGATAAATTTAGAGTTCATTCAATAATAAAAAGAGAAAAGTGAATTCTTTTAGTATGAATATTATTTACATTCAAATATTTTTTTTATTACAATACAATTAAATCTCTCTATATATGTTAAGTCAAAAAAATAACCACTTATAGCTATAAAAGAAAGAAAAAAAAATAAAATTAAGTCTTAATTTATTTAAAATAAAAGTTCAATAGATTTTATATAATGTTAAGTCTAAATAATAAAAATAAAAAATAAATAAATTAAAGCTCATTTCTCATAATCCATCACTGACCAATTCTTTAACATGGCATATAACTTTTATATGTTATGTTATTTATTTCGAATCTTATGAACTAAGATTGGATTCTCATCTTTTAAGCCTATTTGTGAATATTGGTGTTTTGTTAGATAAACTCGTAAGTTCAACCTAAATAAATTACATAAGTTTTTATATTACTTCTTTAATTTTTTTTATTCTAGATATTATTATTGATTCATTTGAAAAGTGTAAGAGATTTTTGATAACCAATTTATTATAATATTCATCAATAACATAATTTTTATATTATTTATATATTAATAAATTTATTATATTTAAATAGTTGATATTTATTTTATATAATTAATTATAATGTATTAAATATAATATAATAATACATAATATTTATATATTTTATATAAATTTCTCAATACATATACAAAATAACAAAATTATTATAAAAAAATAAGAAATAAATTTTGGACTTCAACTCAATTTGAAATTTACTTTTAAACTTTCCCTCCTTTTCAAAAAATTATATCACTTTCCCGCCCATTGCCACCTTCTTCCGCTGAAATATTATATAAATTCCCACGGAGGAGGAGGTTTGTTTCCTTTCGCTTGCTCTCTCAATTTCTCCCAGAACGTCGTCGCTGCCTCAGGAAACAATAGGCCGCCGTTTTCCACCATGCCTAGCAAGCGCAAGACGACGCATTCATCACGCAACGACACTTCGTCTAAGAAGGCGAAGAGGTTAACGACCGAGCGGGAAATTCGGTTCAACGGAGAGGAAACTGAATTGAGTGTTGAGAATTCGGCGCCCGGTTCTGTTTCCAGCAAGAAGGTGAAGGGAAACCGGACAAGATCGAGTAAACCGGTGGATTCTGGTAGGAAGTTAACTGTTCGTGGTGAGAAAGATGACGGTGACGAGCCTGAAGCTCGGTTTATCGGAGATCCAGTTCCAAATAAGGAGGCTAGGCAACGGTGGCCAAAACGCTATGAAGAGAAGGTATGTATATGCAATTTGTGTATTCTTAAATGATAATGGAAGTATATGATTTTGTGGTTTTTCTTTCGATTAACGTTGTAGCTTGTAAATGAAAGCAAGCTTAGATGATTTAATGGCCTTGTTTTTGGAGTATCAGTTGAATGATTGTAATGCGACCACTGATGATGGGTGGATAAAGAGTAATGTTGTATCTTAAGGCTTGGCTTTTCTCATGTTGAAACGGGTTTTCAGTTTCTTCATCGTTGAAAACATCATCCTATATTTCGTTTTGACGAATATCTTTTCTCTAATTTTCAAAGTCTTCAAATGTTGTTGTCTTATGTCTATAATCGCAATATGCCACTGGTTTTCTTGAGGTGCCAATTGATTATGTATATTATGTATATGAGTGTAATAAAGTATTTTGTTTTCACTCTTTTTGGTTCTTTCAAGTCTGTTATCAGTTCAAAGAAACCAAATATTTCAGTAAGGCTCAGTTAAATAGGTCATATATTGTTAGTTTTTCTTCTATCAGTTATTTTCTGTTTAATTATAGTTTTATTTCACATTCGACTTTCTGGTTTACAGAAGAAGCGAACATTTCAGACTAAGGATTTAAAGGAGTAAGTTTATGAACATCGTGTTTTTATTTGATTGATCTCTTTATTGCTCTCTCACACTCTATTACTGAATTACTCTGTCTACAGTGTTTTATCTTTTGTGACATCTTATGATTTGGTGCATTATTTTTCTGGTTCAGTGATGATGACGAAGAGGTCATTCAGGCTCGGCGCCATTACATACAAGCAGCGGTTGATGGGGATGCTATTTATGTTCTCTATGATGATGCACATGTAAAAGTGAGTTCACTTTTTATTTGTTTCTTTTTCTTAGACATGCTTTTCACAGATAATGTGCATATTATACTGTTGAAATTGAATTGAGAACTTTGAGGAAAGAAAAACAAGCCGTTTCTTTTTGTATGCTTGACTTTTTCTTGTTTCTGCACGTGTTCTGTGGTATTATAGTTTGCTTTTAATGTTAGTGTTTATTACTTCTCCATGTTTCTTTTATCATTGTATGCTTACTTGTTGACATAGACAAACTTTCAAGACCTGCAAGGTTGAAATTCTCTTGCATAATGGTCTTTCTTGCCATAGTTATAACATTCAAAACAACCATTACCTCAAAATTTCAAAGCTATTCTAAGGTACCATACGTTAGTTCCTTTCTTTTTTCAATTCTCTTCATGTTCCCTACCTTTTGCTAATGTCATTTTGACTCGTTAATTGGCCTTTTCTCTTGTTATTGACAAGCACATTTTGCCATTTAGTGAGACTTTGGCTATATGTTTAGCTGGTGTCTGGTTGGCCAATAGATTCTTTTATTTTGTGAGGGTTGGTTGAACTATCCACTCCTGAATTGTTAGTGATGAATTCATTATACTTAAGTTTAAGACCATTAGCTATCATTTTCTTTAATCTTTATCCATGTACATTTATTTTAAGATCTAACTAATTAATTTCAGGCATAAATTTTTTATTTTCAAAAACAATATTAATATTTTCCAATATCTGCAGCAGAGCATCACATAGTGTTTTGGGAGTGACTTTACTCACAGTTACATTATACTCTATCAAACACCTCATTTGAACTCAAATTGGATTCACTCACTCGAGCCTTGGCGCACTACCTAAGCCTCCTTTCTACAGGCTTCTAATGCTGGTTTAGAAAGTGAACTATCATGACTTCCAAGAAAATTATCAAGATTCTTTATTATTTGAGTGGTTTATAAGCTTTTGGCACATCAGTGAAGGAAGATTTTTATGAGATATTTCTACAGAGGATAAAAATTTTAGAGAAACAAAAGCAATGTTATAATTAATTCTAATGATTTTTTCTTTAAATGAGATACTAAGTTGATTTTGGTTTAATCCTCTACTAGGAGTTATCATACTTATATATGAAATCTTAGATGTGATTTTGACTTACTATTTTTCTTAGCCTAGGCTGAAGATGGGGAAGAGAATTACATTTGTAAGATTGTGGAAATGTTCGAAGCATTTGATGGGACACCATATTTTACTGCCCAGTGGTACTATAGAGCCAGTGATACTGTAAGATAAATTTGAAGAATAACAATTTTATTCTGCATTTTTTTCAACATAATAATGTTTTGATTTCTTTTTTGAAAATTTTCAGGTTATACAAAGCAACAGCCATCTTATTGATAAAAAGCGTGTATTTTATTCAGAAGTTCAAAATGACAACCCCTTAGAATGCCTAGTGGAGAAGTTAAATATTGCTCGGGTTCCCTTGAATGTATGTTTATAGTTTTGTACTTGTGTCTTAACAATATTCTGTTTGTGTTAATCATTTTACTAATGGTTACTGCTGGCCTTGGCAGATTGATCTAGATGAAAAAAAGTCAACAATTCCTGCTTATGATTACTATTGTGATATGCAATATTTGTTGCCATACTCAACATTTATTAACTTAGTACAAGGTAATTATTTTTTTTCTTTTTTCTTTTGTTTATTTAGTCAGCATTGGCTGACAAAAGTAACATCTGAATTAAAATGAACTGCATGCATCATATTTGTTAACTGAACATCAAGTATCTATTGAGCATGAATTAATGATGTCATATTATAATTTAATTTAATTTTTCATGGTGTTAATTTATAGACAATAAGAGAGCTAGTAGTGAGACTTCATCTACTATTTCTAGTGATATTGAAGCAAATGAGTGTGAAGTTGGAGAGCATAAGAAGACGGAGGTGACACTGTTAGATTTGTACTCTGGTTGTGGTGCAATGTCAACTGGCCTGTGCCTTGGTGCAAATTTATCTGGTTTAAATCTGGTTACAGTAAGTTAATATTTTTCTTAAAGTAATTCAAACACAAAAAACGTGGATATGGACCTTTTACAATTTTATCCATTTTACTTTCTTTTATGTGACTGATCTTTTACAATTTGTCTGTAGAAATGGGCTGTTGATCTCAATAAATATGCATGTGAAAGTCTCAAGTTGAATCATCCTGAGACAGAGGTAGAAATGGCAACTGTTTTTGGTTTCTCTTTAGCTTTGTCATTGCATGCATTTCATGAAGAATTCTTATGTAATCATTTATGAATCAGGTGAGAAATGAAGCAGCTGAGGATTTTCTTTCATTGTTAAGAGAGTGGGAAAAACTATGCATCAGTTTTTCCTTGATTTCAAGTAAAGATCCCCAACAACAACTATATTGTTTTGAGGATGAAGATGATGATGACGGCATTGAGGATGATGGTGAAGATGATCCAGATGTTTTTGAGGTTGAAAAAATATTGGGAATATGCTACGGCGATCCCAAAGAGAAAGAGGAATGTGGATTGTATTTGAAGGTATATCAACTACAAAACCAGAGTTAAATAATATGCATCTGAATTTTTTATTTCATAACTGTGGATTTTATTTAAATCTTCTACAGAATCAAGCAGAACAAGAACATGGGTAGAACAAGTTGATTTAGCAGATTAACTCATTTTATTAGGTGATAAATATTCTCATTCTCTAGTCTGACTACTAAAAATTGCTAAAAGTACACGTGGAAAAGAGAATTAGATCTTCCATGCAATCGTTGATAATGAAGAACCAAAAAAATCAAGGAAAACAGAAATTCGATCACTATTATCAAAACCAGAAGGCATACAAGCAAGGAGTATCTTCTTGGTGAAACATGAAGACTTTTTATTTCATCAAGAATCCTTTTGAGTATTATTGTATAACAGATACAAATCAGCTCTAGAAAATGAAAGCAATTTAATATTTTGTAGTGTACAATATTACATGATAAAGTTCAGGTCATCACTGACAACTGAGATCATGCCTTGTTCTTATTATTCCGTTCAGTTTAAAACCTTTTTTTACTCCCACTTTTTTGATTGTAGGTTCGTTGGAAAAATTATGGGCCGGATGAAGATACTTGGGAACCAATTGAAGGATTGAGGTACATTGCCAAAATTGTTTTTGCCCATAGCAATTTCAGCTGTATGCAGACTTATTTTAGTAGAAAAATTTAGAACACAAATAACTTTTATTCTTAACAGTAATTGTGGGGCAAGAATAAAAGATTTCATTTTGCACGGCTACAAATCAAAGATTCTACCCTTGCCTGTAAGCTTTTTTGACCTCTACTAGATTAATCTTTTGTAGCTTAAACCTGTAACTTGTATACAACAGATTTTAATTTTTTCTCATTTTATTCTTAGGGTGATGCTGATGTGATTTGCGGGGGACCTCCATGCCAAGGAGTCAGTGGATTCAATCGTTTTAGAAATAAAGATAATCCACTGGCTGACGAAAAAAATAAACAGCTTGTTGTCTTTATGGACATTGTAGAATTTTTGAAGCCAAGATTTGTTTTGATGGAGAATGTTGTTGACATCATAAAATTTGCTAAAGGATACCTTGGGAGATATGCCTTGGGTCGGCTGATTCAAATGAACTACCAAGCTCGAATGGGAATGATGGCAGCAGGAGCATACGGGCTTCCCCAATTTCGTATGCGCGTCTTCTTGTGGGGAGCACAACCCACTGAGGTAACTCTATAGACCTTTTTCTTCATAGTATTGACTAGGTTATGTTTTCTTCTAATTGAGTGTTTGTCTTTGCAGAAATTGCCTCAATATGCGCTTCCAACACATGATGTTGTTCTCAGAGGAGTTATTCCTACAGAGTTTGAGGTATCAATAGTTATGCTTTTGATTTTGTTAGTAATATTCTAAGGATATCATACTGAACCATGCACGATACATGTAGAGAAATACCGTAGCTTATGACGAGGGCCAGGAAGTAGAACTGAAAAGAAAACTTCTCTTAAAGGATGCAATTTCTGACCTTCCAGCTGTATGTTCAAATCTCTTTTTATTACTGCTGTTTCTTCAAATTTTTTTCAAAATTTGTTTTATGATTCATCTAATTGTTTCATTGTTAAATTTAGGTTGGGAATTATGAATCTCGTGATCAAATTCCATATGATAGAGACCCTGAGACAGAGTTTCAACGTTTTATTAGATTAAGAAAAAATGGTAAGAAGTTGCAATCGTTATATTAACTTTATTGTGCATGGAATTGCTTCCTATTCGATTGTGGAAACTGAGTCAGGTTTTGGTAGATGTTCTCCTATTTGTTATGGTTTTATTTGAGTTGAAATCATAAAACTGCTTATTTCTTTTTTTCTTTCTCTTCTCCTTTTAGGTTGCTAGTTTGCTGACTACAAAATCTGTTGCAGTTAAGGATTGAACTTGATTGTTTTTATATGAATTTGTTGTTAATGATTAAATTTATAATAAACTCTTTTTCTGTTAATTTAAATTTCTAAACTTAATGGGGGTTCAACGTAATTTTGAGAGTTATAGTTGATGAAGAAGTTCCTGATTAAACCCCTTTATTCTGCTAAAATTAGTTCTAATGCAGAATAAATTGCAGCCATTCGAATTTCTGTGTTGAAAATTCTTATTTTTCCCACACAAATTGTATTTCAGCAAATAAATTGTAATTGTTTGGCCATTTTGCAGAAATGTTGGGTTCTTCGTCAAAATCAAATCGCAAAAAGCAATTACTTTATGATCATCGTCCACTCGAGTTGAACAAGGATGACTATCAACGTGTCTGTCATATCCCTAAAAGAAAGGTTTTGTTTGCGCGTTGCAAAATATAATGAGTAATTTGATTGTTCCAGTGCTTGTGTTTGAAGTTTGCTTTTCTTTCTATATTACCAGGGGGCAAATTTTAGAGATTTACCTGGAGTTCGTGTGCGTCCTGATAACAAAGTTGAGTGGGATCCTGATGTAGAAAGGATTTACTTGGAGTCCGGAAAACCTTTGGTAATAGTTCTCTACTGTCTGTTTCTGTTTTCCCGCTACTATTTTTTTAAGAATGGTTTGGGATACTTTCTTTGCTGGATCTTATTTTGTTGCTTGTTATTACAGGTTCCAAATTATGCCATGAGTTTCATAAACGGGTCATCATCAAAGTAAGTTTTTCCACTTTTCTTCAGGATGGTTTTGGTTACTGTTGAGTAGATATGATATGGTTTCTTAGCGAATATACAGACCATTTGCACGTCTTTGGTGGGATGAAACCGTTCCAACAGTAGTTACACGAGCAGAGCCTCACAACCAGGTGAGTTCTCTCTCTCTCTCTCTCTCTTGTGTTGCCAAGCATATTTATATGCACACAAAAGAGCCATTTTCGGGTTTCAATTAAATGCTATTTCTCTTTACAGGCCATTTTACATCCAGAAGAAGATCGGGTCCTCTCAATTCGCGAAAATGCAAGACTGCAAGGTTTTCCGGATTATTATCAACTTTGCGGTCCTATCAAAGAAAGGTATGCATGTATTAGGAACGTTTTCTGATTCATAATCGAGAAGAATATTGCATTATTCATTTTCTTCAAATGCATACATTCTACCTTTCAATTCTATGCTATACATAGAATTTTGTTGAATTGTGTAGGGAATTCAAGGAACTTCATTAAAATGGATATTCAAGTCTGGGATTGGCATTTTCTTGATTATTTTTCAGGTACATTCAAGTCGGAAATGCAGTCGCAGTGCCGGTATCTCGAGCACTGGGATATGCATTAGGTCTAGCAGTTCAAGGATCTGCAACTAATGAACCGTTGTTTACCTTACCTAGAGGATTTCCAACCGTTTTGAAACAGCTTGCTCCGGCCTCATCTGAAGATGACATTTGATTGTTGAATTGTAACATCTAGAGAATTTTTCATCTAATTTATTTTCTAATGATAATTGTATATAATAACATTACCCATTCTTCTCCTAATATTCTGATGATTGTATCCTTAACTGCCTCCAACATCAACACTGAAAATTTAGTCTTACTTTGTCATTCCCACTTTATATCATTGTTGTCCGGAAACATTTCCAATGTTGTCAGACAACAATAATCTGAAGTTGTTTTTGATTTGTATATTCCATGTCTCATTGTTCTATGTAATCTGCACTATAAGGTGTGGTAAGGGCATTGCTTTGCCACATTCTGAATTTCTTATTGTCCGAGTTTACTTACGTTTGTGCCCAGAGCCTTAAAATTAAAGATATCACAAACATTTCAATAGAAATCACAAAAGCGCATGATTCCAAATCCATCCATGAAAATGTTTAAAAATCAGCAAAAAAATTATGTTAAAACCTATTGACTCAGAGATTTTGATCTGTTAATAGTAGGCAGTTGCAGCATTGCTTCCTCAGTTTCAATCAAAACCAAAACCAAGACAGGAGTTTCAGAACATGAACTTTGAAAACCAAAATACCCAGAACGCAACAAATGAAAAAAAAAAATTGATAAATGGGTGAATAAGACTGCTGAGAGAGAGAGAGTTACTGGGTCCTGGAGAGCAGTCTTGGTATCATCTTCATCCGGCTTTTATTCTTGTTATTGTTGTTGAATTTGAGGGATATTTCTCTTGCTTTCATTTTTCCTTTTTCATGTAACTTCTCAAAAGTTCATCTGGCTTCAATCTTCATCTGGTTTTCCCTCTTTGCTTCGATTCCGCTGTGCTCCTCTTTTGGATTGGTGGGAGAAAATAACACATGGCTCCCCAAGTGTTTTAGGTTTTCACGATTAAAGGCCTAATTTATATATTTATATCAAATAAATATATCTAAATTCTGGTCAGGACATGGATTGCAAACTGGTCTGTGTCTCCCCATGGACCACTAGATCGCCATTATTTATAATTAGAACGCTCTGTTTAAATATTTTGTTGCATTCTTTGGTTAATTTGTGCCCTGCTCGACTCCTTGCTGCTTCTCGTGTCTAATCCTGAGCAATTTCAGCAACCTGACCTCACCTCTCTATGTACTATGATAGGCTGTCTTCTTCAGAGTTTAAGACTTGGTAGAGTTCTAACTTTGTTAAGATTCTGCTACCTAACCCAAATAGAATTGTAATAATTTGTTTCCCAACTTATTAAAATCAAGAATTCTTTTCTATTCCGGTTCTGATTACTGTTATTTATTAGGAAGCCCTCTCCTTACGGGTAAAGGAAATTATCCCTATGAATATTACAAGAAAATACTGAACTTCTACTGTTGAAAAAAATAATAATGGAGCACATACATGGTGATCTAAGAGGTTCGCTTTATTTCATACGGCAACATACGGTAAGCACTGATAAAAGAACAAGCAAAATTTTGCCATTATAAAAATATAAAAAATATTATATTGTCGTTAACCATAAATGAAATAAAATTTTAATAAAAATTAAAATATAATTTAAATTTTTTTTATTAAATATATCACGTATCAATAACTATTTAAATCAAGAGTAAAAAAAATGATAAATTTTATTTATAACTCTTTTGTGAATGTAATTCAAATTTTAGATTAATTTTTATTTTTTGTTATTTTTTTTTGTTTTTAAAAAGTTAATTAAGCAAATATGAGATTAGTTAAATATTTACATCAAATAATTGAGTTTAATTTTCAAGTAAAAATTATTAAAAAGATTAGTATAATTATAAACTAGAAATAAGATTTAAATTTAAGTAATTAATAAGTTTTAGTTATTAATAAAATAAGCAAAAGGGAATTTATCATCTTCTTTTTTATTTTTTAATTTACTTCATAGTTTTTAATTTATTGATGGCGCGAATTTTATTTCTTAATTTGAGTGATTAGATTTTAGTTTTCAACACCTTTTCAAGTTTTTTTATTGCATTATGATTCTGAAATAATTTATGTAGAAACTTATAACACTTAAGAATTCCTTCCTAGTTCAGTTTAAAAACAAAAATAATTTCTTAACAATTAGGTGATCTTGGCATGGCAAGTGAAATAGATTCTGATCCACCGTATATAGATTGTGTCAAAAAACTCTGGTATCGAGCTCCTGAAGTGCTACTTCGTGCAGGAATTTATGGGCCTGAAGTTGATATGTGGACGCTGGATGCAATCATGGCTGAGTCGCTAATGCTTCATCCTCACTTTCCTGGCAAATCTTCTGTTGATCAAACTGACATAATAAGCAATTGGCAGTCCAACCGTGGACTCTTGGGCTGAAGGAATTCGTCTAGCTGAGAATCGAATTGGGAATTTTCCAGACCGACGTGGGATATATTTATTCAAGTTAATGCCGTCGGCTAGTCAGGATGCGATCAGCTTGATAACGTGGCTTTGTTCATGCAATCCAGGCAGAAGGCCAACCGCTGAAGCAGCCTTGCAACGTCCTTTCTTCGGCCGGTTTTCTGTTCCGCCGTCCCCTCATTACAGCCAAGATTTTACTTCGACGCTTGTCATCTCACCTGTCTCGATGAGGAAGAGGGTGGTAGAGTTGGAGCAGCAGGATTTGACGTATCCATTTCTGAACTGCGAGATGAAAAGGGTTAATCAGAATCAGAATAATGCAAAGAGGGTACAGTTGGAGCAGCAAGACTTGACGTGTCCATCTCCGAAATGAGAGATAAAAAGGGCTCATCTGAATCAGATTAATGCAAAGAGAGTAGTGTTGGAGCAGCAAAATTTGACGTGCCAATGTATGATATGCAAGCTGAAACGGGCTAATCAGAATCAGATTTTACTGCAAAGAGGGTATAGTTGGAGCAACTGAATTTAACGAGTCCATGGAGTCATATTACAGGCCTCTGTTTCAAGCAGGCGTCCATATATATTTGTGCCTATTGCCCACATACTGGTCTTTCCCCAGCCAAGATGATCAATTTCTCTTTCTCTGTCTCTCCTACACATCCTGACCGGATTTCATCAAATTTACCACAATCTTGCCTAGAATTTAGCAAACCGGACCTCCACTGTTTGCACTTGAATGCTTTCTTCATAGTTTTATGACATTTAATCATAGTATATATAAAGATGTTATGCCTGGAAGATGTGGATTCTTTCTTTACATGCTGGACCACCAGGGTACCAACTCAGTTTTCGTAACTATTTGCAGCAAATTAAGATACTATTGTCTGATCCTCGAATAGTGATGTCGAGGTATTTGTATTTTCTGCTATCTCTTAATCATAATGAAGATGTTACTAAACATTGATCAATCCCACCTGTCTTGTTGAGGAGCAGCCATCTGCTGTTCCAAGATTATGTTTTGCTGAGCTTTATGGTTATTTTTTGCCATTTTGCTAGATATTTTTATAATTTATTTGCATTAATAATAATAGTTTCTTCAATAAGTTAACGTACTAGATTCATCCCAAAAACAGAAATTAATTCACTAGAGCAAACACATCATTACTACATAGTTTCATCAAATCAATCCCAGAACTTAAGAATTAACCACCCTGCAATTCTTCCTAATCTCACCATTAGCCCCTGTAAGTGGACTGATATTCCCCATTTTAATCATGGAATTCACAAAATCAGCATAGAAAAGACTTGCATTACTGCTGTAACTTTCAACAATACTTTTAGTCGTGGACGCAGCCTCAGTACTCGAATATAAAATCTGGTCCGAACCCAGAAGACCTTTCTTGTTGATTAAGTTCTGAAAATAATGGTTGTCGAATAAATCGACCGAGTTCCGATCCAGGGGAGCTGTCGCGTTTCCATCGCTAGTAACCGGACATAAGGTCTGCAATTCTGAAACCATGGTCGTGTCCATTGTCGTGTCGGGAGAACCTGTTCCTGCGAAGTCGAACAATCTTGTGCTGAAGGTTGCACACTTGGCTTGTCCAATTGTATGAGCACCTACATAGAAATGTGAATTATTGCATGCATAATCATCGTTGCTAGTTTGAAGAGGAAATTTATATTAACGTGGGATGGAGTGATGGACAACAAAATATTACCTGACAAGGACACCACATCCGTGATATTTAGACCCACGGCAACAAACTTTGCAGTAATTTCATTTAGGCCCTCAAATGGAGAAGGAAGTGTGGTATTTGCTCCTGTCTGGTTTGCTACCAGTCCATCCCTTCTTCCCAGGGGAACCTTCCAATTGGGTCCTCCACTCTGCAAAAAATTTTCCGAGCCATTTTATATTATTACATCTTATTACGGACGAACTTATTAGCTCTCAAGAAAAGATCGATGTTTACCAAACACTTCAGTTATTCTATTTTTGGATTATATCATTAATTTTCTTGTATTTTTCTCTTCTAATTCTGAGCAAACATACTTAACTAATGGTGATGGTATCGAATTATGCCCGAAAAACTTATTCGTAAATAATAGTTTATGCAACTTACCAGGAGGACGGAATCTCTGGCTGCTATGGCTAATATATCGGCACATGATACAACTCCACTGCATTGACTCTCCACTGCAGTTTTTATTGCGTCGACAACTTCAAATCCTCTTGCTGAATTCAGGTTAGCTAAGGCAAGCTTTTCGGTATCACTTCCATCTAGCAGAACTGATGCATCACAGCCCTGGAAAGAAGACGACAATTCTTATGATGTTAATAATTACCTAATCATGAATAAGTGCTTCAGAAAAGTTGATATAGCAGACAATATATTAAAGTTAGAAGAAAATGGTGGATACATAAGCATACTCATGACTCACTCATGATATATTTTAATCGAAGTGCTTTTCGGATAAGCTACTTTTCTCTTAGCTGCTTTTTGAAGTAATGGGCATTTATATGCTCTTAGACAAAAAGGAAACAACAATCTCAGTTATGGAAACACGAGGATCAATCTCTCTGATGAACCAATTGGTGTTTTAAACATGTGCTATAATTAATCACATAATAATCAGCATTCCAATTCCTAATTAATAAACTTACATTAACGAAGCAATCGTGGAAATGAAGTCGGATCAAAGAAGCCGCCATTCTCATTTCAACCTTAATTGCTTTAAGAATTTCTCTCCTCACAATTTGAAGAACATTTGGACAAGTTTTTGAATAGAAATCAGTACTTAGCTGAGATCTCACACCTAAGCACAGCACAAACAAAATCATTAAGACAAGGGAACCTCCGAATTTCCTAACTGAAGTATGCATTGTTTCTGCACCACCACAACTAGCTACTATTACACAAGGAGAAGTTTAGAGAGATGAAGGCTTAAGGGTAATTAGAGGGTGATATATGCTTGGAGAAAGCTCCTTACGTTCTATTTATAACAAATTTTGGGGGTCTCTTTAAGCAATTACATATTGGGGATAATAACTTTTGGACCCCTAAATTTTTGTGTTTTTACAAATAAACGGTATAGTTTATACATGCTTTTGTGTCTAGTAAACTGTCAAAATGATCAAATTACACTTATAATATGAAAATTTGACCATCACATTGTATGCACACGTGACTTAACACTACAAGTTAAATTATACATGTTTTGAGTGGATGTCATTTCCTTCTTAGTATACATAAAAAGGGTTTGAATTTTAAATTATATTAGATGTGTCAGCACAAAATTTTTTTTAAAAATTATTTAGAAATAGAAATTATTTATTGTGAACCATATATTTAGACTATTTAACAACAGATCCAATTTAAAGAATTTTAATAAACTCGTGATTGTAAAATATCAATAGTACAAAAAATTTTAAAAGATACTTTATAATCATTCCAATAATGTCTAGAGATTTATATGATACAGATAAAGAAATATTATTATTTTTAATTATTTTGTGAACATTCAAGGACCTCAATGTTATTACTCCATAATATATTCCATTACTTCGTGCAAAACACACTTGTTCACACGTAATAGCTAACAAGCTTAAGTGGTAATGATGTATGGCGGCTGCAATGCAGATGGCTACTGTCTGTTTGTGCTCCAAAAAGCAATCATATATGAATTATCAGCCTGATATTCGTCCATCACTCGATCAGATTACTTGATTTTAAATTGCCGACGTTGTATGGAATCGATAAACTTGTGGGTTGATAGCTATCAAATTGCACATAAAATAAAGTTATTTCCATGCAAAGTTCATGCATTAACCCCATAATTATCAGAAACCTAAACCCTTTTCGCTACCACTTCTGCCCATATTTGTGCATTAACAAGGGATAAAGTAGTGCATTATGTAAGCATTAATAGCACTTAGACAAGTGAGATGCAATGGAATGGATGCATTGTGCACTTTGCTTACGATTTGTATATAGTTAATAGCCAATCAGGGTTTTAATTATTGGAGAACAGTTGACTTGTGGGAATAGAATAGACATTGCTCACAGTTGAATGGTGTGTTGGGAGGCATTATGTTAGGTTTGTGGGGTTTGGTTGTCTTTATGTGCTTTACTTTTGTTAATGGACTAAGGATATGACCAACTTTAAAGAATTTTATAGTAATTGACTGCAAAAGAGTTCTCTATAAATGGAATATTTTGATAATGTCTCATCAATTCTTGTGGGTACTAATTGCTAGTATTTATGCCAATCGCCTTTAGGTGGTGAACTGAGAGTGGATTTGATTTTTTTTTTAAAAAAATTTTTGTAAAATTTTTTTTTTAATATCGATATTTTATTAGAATGTATTGAGACAGTTTAAAATATTTAATTATGAAATAATTTGAAAATTTTAAGTTCAAATTAGACTCAATATATCCTCAAATTAAAATATTTTTAACTTAGAATAGATACAAAATTCCATAAAAATATAACTCTAAAAATATTAGCATTAAAAAATAAGTACTAATGTAAATTAAATAGAGATTAACATAACTCTTACTAAAAAAAGAATAATATTGCTAGATTTTTCAAAATTTACTTTAAAAAATAATTTTAACAGACGTAGAAATTATAAAAATAATTAAAATGACATTATATTTATAACAAATAATTTAAAAATTATAAATATTTATTATTTAATTTACAAATAAAATCACTTTACTTATCAAAACATTAAAACACATGGGCATATATATATATATATATATATATATTTAAATATCTAACATTATTTTAATTAGAATATTTTTAATATCCACTAAATAACATACTTTGCAATGACCCATTTGAAATGGGCTTAGTCCAATCTGGCTCATTTTCCATCAAATCATGAAGTCAAGAGTGAAGGATGACAGATTTCTTAAACTCCACCGGTTCTCTCCCTCCAAAGACCACTACACTAGTAACGGTCTTTTTGTCTGCAAGCTATAAACCTCAAAGCTGATACCTCTGAAACTTAACAAAATATCAATAAACTGAGAAATCTTACTAAACAAAAAAGGGCCTCAACCTTCATGCAACAAATGCTTAGCCTCCATTTCAGCTCATTTCCAACTTCATTCGGTCGAAGAACTCTTCCTTTCTTCTCTTCAAAAAACTCCTTACTTCCTCGCAACATCGCAGAACTTCTTTTGTTCTACAATCTCCTCTGGTAGATCAGCATCAGGGATTAGCGTTCACGGAAGAAGAAAAATCAACTCATTGATGCCCTCATCTGTTGGTCGGCTTCTCCTTAGCAACTCAATGTATGAGTTATGAATTGAAATGAAAGTGAATGTTTTGAATGGAATTGAAAAGTTTTGCAGGACGTTGAAAGTGCAGTGACAGTTCTTGAAGGTTTGCAGGGTGTGCCTGACCGCGTTTGTGATTAGTTTACAAGTATTTTGTGTTTTAAAGCTCTCTCCTTTCTGTAGCATTATGAACCTGTTTTGGTACACAGGCTGCAGCATCAATTAAAGATGGAACAAGAATCCTTTTCCGGTTTGACAAAGCAGCATTTTCTTTCAAATTTATACCGCTTAAAGTTCCTTATCCAGTTCCATTTAGGCGATGAAGCAAAAGGTTGGCAAGACGCTGCTTGTATGTCACCTTCTGGAAACCCCCCGAATATCAATAGGAATTAAGGTAAATGAGCACTTTTGCCTCTAGCATTTCCGCTTAAATGCTTCTCTGTTATCAATACAAGCACTTATATACCAAGCAAATACCCAGACCATTTAAGCCAAGGAAATTCAGTAATGTCTCTGTAGTGCAGGCACCACATCCGTGCTGCAAAAGAAAAATTAACCAAAGCTTGCAGCCGTTTTTACGGGAACAGGAGTCGCAGAGGTAAAGCAATCAATTTGATTTTTGAACTTATGTCTCTTGCATACATGTTGTCTTATTGCTCGCGCAAGTTCACTAATTTTTTGCCTGCCATTGCCTATGTGCAGGCGATTGATGAGTCCTATCTCTTAGAGTCCAAATGTAGCGAAAGATGAACCAGAGCTCTTAGAAGGGGGATGGCAAATGCTATGGAGTTCACAGGTGGTCTTTTTTTTTTTGTTTTAACAACAATTTTACTTGTTGGCCTTGGGAGCATGCTTTGGATCCAAACTGTACCAAGGATATTGATAGATTTTGGATTAGTTTTGTGAATTTTTTTCTTTTTCTTTCTTGAACTGCAAATAGAAACTGATAGCTGGTTACAAAATGCAGGAAATGGCCTTATGGGAAAGCAGGCAAGTGCGAGATTACACAAATGATCATCAACATTTTTCTTCTTTGAATTACCCAGTCAGCCAAGTCATTTACTCCAATGTTTTGATTACTGGGATAGTCGAGAACAATGGACAACTGAAGTTTCTAGGTTTCATCTTCCTGGGATTCAAATTCTCGATGACTGCCACCATTGAGCAAGTACCTCGTGCTTCCGGTAGTATGGATCGGATAACTGCTAATAACTTCACCGTAGGAAAACTTTTAGACGGGTTTTGGCAGCCGGAAATAAGCAAACCTAATCTTTACCCGGTACAAAATATTGGCAGGAAATCTACTGCCAAGCCACAAGACGTTAAAATGGACGATGCAGCCATGGATTCGGATACCATTAGAGATGGAAACCAAGATCAACCTACAGCTGCTGTAAGATTACCCATGTCTCTCATTACCCATGTCTCTCTCGTCTTTTTAATTATGATCTGCAGCACGGCTCTCGTGTTTGTTTCATGTGTTATGTTGCAGATACAGTGAAGACAAGACCAGAATCAGTGGAGGGTGCAATAATAATCCTGTCCGTAAACATCGTACGGACGGAACCAGCCAAAGAAAATAATGATATACAAGGAAGTTTGATCTGTTAACGAATGAAATTATAAAATACTCTTTGGAAGCAACTAAATTTTCCATATTTCAAAAAACAATTAATCAAACGCGTTTTTCAATTCAATTTGAACTTCTCAAATTACAGCAACAAAAAGAACCGCATTTCAGCATTGAAAAAATTGAAATAGAATTGCAAAATAAACTGATAAGACATGTATTGATCGTTATTTGTACAGAGCACCATTGCATTATAACCAGATGAAAATGTACCGTCCTCGCTTCCTGCCTTGTAACAGAAGATTGGAAGGCATCAGTTACACTAAAAGAATGAGCAGAGCCGTTGCTCTGTTAACAACCACCAATCATACTACACGGGATCAAAATCTAACCGCCTACCTCAAACTCATAGGATAAAGCTGTAGAATGTTTTCACTTGCCCGAAAATAGCTTGCAAGTTTGCCGATGCATGAATCTTCAGTTGATACTTGCACGTCCCATGCTAAGGGCTGACACAAAAGCAAATAACTCTACTATCAACCTCAATTAAACAGTATGCTGTTCCTTCTTCATCAGCAACTCCTAGGGAACCCTTCACTTAGGCTTAGGCATAAGACCACAAACACGTATTAATACAGGGATTGGAACTTCCAATTCAAAACCACCATCAACAGAGAAAAAAAGGATGGAATAGAGACAGAATACTAATGACAGGCTAACCAAACCACCAACCAGGGACTAAAGCAATTATGTCTCAAGAACTTGGGCAAACATTCTGAATAAAGTCAGACAAACAAAAAAATAAAGCATTATAGGTTAACTGGATCTGCAAGAAAAGGATTTCACACTGAGCACATTTCTGAATTTCAACAATTATAATTCTCCAAATTCTTCAGAAGTACAAAGAAATTCTCTACATATGATTATATATCTTATAATACATGAACGAAATTCTAGCAGCAGCAAACCACCTCCATTAGAATCTTAAGTTTACCAACCATCAAAGTTGAAAAGCAACCCAATCAACCATTTCTCTCTCCCAAATTCGAAAGAAGGCCAATGAATGATGGAATCCCAACATTTTTTGAGTTAAGATTCACTTGAAAGACTAAAACCTGGAAGACCCACCCTCTGTGTAATAACAAGAGATGTATGTTAAACCAGTTAGAAGTTACTAGTCAAACACCATCTTCATGCTCACAACTTGAGATCTCAGAAAAAGCTACCACAAATAAAATGAACAGGAATACATGAATAGATGGCAGTCAACAAGCTTATTAGAAGTTATCAGAAAAATAAATAAGAACAGAGTATAATGCAAGAGAACAGACACACCAGCTAAAATAAAAGTTAATAACAGACAACATAATATGAAATTATTCCAAATCTGAGTAATTAACAATTACAATCCTAAGAAAAAGGTCTTTTAGTACATTAAGCAAATGAAATTCCAGTACATAATGGTCATTGAATTACATTATACATTCAAATGCTTCCATCAGAATGCAAACATACAGATATATGCCTTCAAAAGAGAACTTGGCCACCCTAACCGAATAGAAAGATAGTAAAACCAAAAGAAGGAAAAAAAAAAAAAAAGAAATTAGTGCCTACTCAGTACTCACTATCTAGGGCATACAAGAGCAAAGAATGGAGAACCAATTGTGTTCTTCCTCCCTTTCCCTGTAAACAGAACAAAAAACAAAATAAAACTTGAGCACATTTACATAGACCGCATATATCCATAAGCTTCAAACTAACCAGAGAAGAGACTTGCATTAGGGCAGGACAACCACATTAGTCCCTACCATCAATTTTCTTCTCCATGCACACCTGTTCCTCCTTGGACTCTTTCTTCTCTGCTTCCTCTATGACTTCATCTCCTTCAAAATCTTTCACCGTTTGTTTCTGTTCATCCTTAGACTCATCCTCCATAACGATTTCACTATCCACATCTTCAACCTTTCGCTGGTCATCCTGCTTTGAAATCATACTATCGTTAACAAGCACACTGCTAATAACTTCTTCTACTTTCTCTGCGT
Source organism: Swietenia macrophylla (assembly GCA_032401905.1). NCBI lineage: Eukaryota > Viridiplantae > Streptophyta > Magnoliopsida > Sapindales > Meliaceae > Swietenia > Swietenia macrophylla. Next base: position 516,764 of record CP135565.1, read on the forward strand.
CATTTGGTACAGTATCCTCCATACAAGCATCTTCATTAATATTCTCTTCCTTATTCTCACGAACATCAGACCCATTTTCACTTTCATTGTCTGACCCACTTTCCACAATCCCCTCGTTAGCATCCTCCACACCCACACAACTTTGGTGATGATGATGATGATCATTTTGTTTCTCAAGAAACTGCATCCTGCTTCTTAAATCAGCCAATTCCCTTTCCATCAAGAACAACCTCTCTTTAAGTGTCAAATTTTCTTCCTCCAACTGAGCAATGTGACTATCCTGATCATCCACCCTATTCTCCAAAACATTGTTATAGTCCCCACCAACACCACCATTATAGTTGGGATAGATCATTTCAAAACGACTCAAATCATGATCCAATCTCCTCTCAACTTCAACATGCTCCTCCACGTCGCTCTCGCTTGACCCATTAGCTTCTTCATCATCTTCGTACTCATGTTCATTTCCCGATCTTAACCTAATCAGCCCCTTCATAGAACCATACCCATCAACACCCCATTCCTCTTTCGCCATATCACCCAACACCTCCCTCGACGGCGAGAATATCGGAGTGGGCAAAACCGCCGGAGTTACCGGACAAGGCGATACCAACGACGCAATACCACCAGATTTTTTCGCCCTAATAATGAAAGACGTAGTGTTACGAGGGGCATAGGGTGCAAACCTGTTGTTACCATTATTAAACTTCTTCTTATTAGGGTAAAATTTCCGGGTTTTCTGTCTGTTTTGAGACTGCAATTCATGCAGAGTTGGAGGATTGTAACCTTGAGTACTTCCCTGACCAACACTCATTCCAATCTGTTTATTTCTCTTATCGGTAATCTTTTTCCCCTTCCAGTTATTATTATTAATAGTATTACTAGTTCTCGGTTTCGTAGACCCGAAGTTACCAATTTTACTAGGATTTTGCTGCAAAGGTGGCCATTGTATCTGGTTGTTATTGTTGTAGCCACGATTCAACATCAACCGCTGAGATTGAACCGGCAACTGCAGCTGTTGACTCATCACCTGAAAATCTTGACTAACTAACTTATGAGATCCATTTTTAATATAATTATAACAACGATTATAATTATAACTGCCACGCTGATAGTTTGAAAAGTGATACGTTACCTGCTGCGGCGGAAGAGGAGGCAGCGGCGGCTGATTCATGATCGGAGCTTGACTGATCATCATCTGCTGCTGATCGTTCATCCTTCGTTCAATTTTCCGAAAACCCTAATCCTAATTTCAAGTTCTTTGAGATGTGAAACTTATTTCGAGATCTGAGAGTCCTAGGAGTTTTTTTTCTTCCCTTTGTTTATCGAAGGGAAAGAGGAAGGGCTAGGTGGGATTATATAGAGGAAAAGGAATCAGATGGACGGCTGGATGAAGATAAGAGGGAAATGTACAGTTGAGATTAGACGCACGTATTAGAGAAGCGATAGGACAAAGGGTATACGTGGCAAGCTGGAGTCGGTTCGGAAAGGAAGTCCGTTTGGTTGCGTTAATTATATAAAATTGTAATTCTATTCCTTCCTTCGCGCGTACAAATTTCTATAATTGGTCAAATAATGGAATAATCAATTCAAAGAAGTTATGCAAAGAAAAAAAAAATTAAAAATATGTAAAAAAATAATAATTTAATGAATTTAATAAAAATTACAAAATTTATGAAAAAAAATATATTATCAAAAATTCATAATTTTCTCTTAATATATTTGATTTTATTTTTTTATTATAGTTATTAATTTAAAATAATAACGCAAAAATTAAACAGTAATTTAATAAAATATAAAGCATAAGAATTAAAGCACTAAACAAAACTTGGATATTATAGGTTGCATCATGCAACATTTTGGGCAATTATATTTAGTTGCAATGGATGGGTTAGGTTTAATTCATGTGATATGTTTAATGGTGCCCATGTGAATGGGATAGCTCTTTTCGTTGCTTTGCAAACATTCACGACCACGTACTGATTCATAAGAAAATTTTAGATAGGAGAATTAGGTGTACAATGAATTCGGTGAGATTATTTTATCAATAAAAATATAAAAAAATTATTTATTAATTATAAATAAAAAAATCTAAAAACTCGCACATAAATTAAATATAATAATAATTTTTTATTTATAATCAATAAATAATTTTTTTATTCATTAATCGAATAATTTTATTATATTAATATAAATGACGTGTTGAAATTGTATTACTTAAAATTTTCTCTTCACTCATTATCTTGTCTTCTAAAAAAAAATATTAGGTAAGATAATTCTACACATAATATAATTAATGTAACAGAATTATCTAATTAGTAAATAGATAAAAAAAATTATAAATTGGTAGATAAAATAAAAGTTAAAAAAATAAATTAATTAAATTAAAAATAATTAGAAGGTGGGATTATTTTTTATTTTTCATTAATCTATAATTCTATCTCTTTTTATTAATATAACAATCATACCCACTGTACTGAAAAGGCAAAATTATCCTATTTAAAACTTTCTTAACTTTTTATTCAATGTTGTTACTCCTCACTTATTTAATTACACATCAATTAAATGAAAAGACTTTAATCACTTGACTCAAAGTTCATACAACAATTATAGTTTTACAATGCATGTTCTAAATCTTTTAATTCCTATGTTGTATATATTTTTTTAATTTAAAAAAATAAAAAAAATGTAATATATTCTATCTTTTACCTACCATATTGGAGGGTTCCAACCACAATCTCTTAATTTGAGACCATTACTTAGTGGTCAAAAATTTGAGCTTTTCATTTCTCTCTTTACGAGCAAAGTGTTTAAATTCCATTTCCCATTTGCTTGTATTACAAAAGAATTTCAAATAAGAATAAGCTACAAAGAAAAAAGGAAGGAGTGAAAAAAAAAAAAAAAAGCATATGCCTTGGGGTACATACCCTAGTTAGTGGAATCCAAAGCTAAAGCACACCTATTACAAAAATGCCACAAAGTCGGTGAGATTATGTAATTCCTTTTTGTTTCACGTTCCTAAAGAACATACACATCACAAGGGTAAGGAATGCTGAGATTCTTTAAATTTTTTGTTATATATGCTAGACTTTTTTTTTTTGGTTACTTGGCCCAAATTTTATATTTAAAAGTAATATAAAAAATTTAAAATATATGCAACGAAAAATTTTAAAAGTCGTAATACGATTATTTAATAAAATATATAAAAGAACACAACCCACGACAGACTGTAGACCTGGACAAACACACACAAATAATTTGTTTGATTAATAATACCAAAAATTTTTTGAGAGTGGGCTATAATTTAAAATGGGATTTTGAAAAGTTGGATTTGTGTCTGAGATGGCGAAGAATCTTTTCTCTGACAGTTTCCATTCTCGACTTTTGTAAATCTTATCAGGTGAAATAATTTATAATAAATAATTAAAATTTTATTTTAAAAATTTTCATTTATATTATAAAATTAAAATTAATTTATAAATTTTATTAATATATTATATAAATTATTTTTATTAAATATATTAAGGACTAATATTTTGTTAAAAATTAAAAAAAAAAAAAGACCCATGCTCGTAAAATACAGGTGACTTTTTACTTTAAATATTTTTATTCATTTTTGTATTTTTTTACTTAAATAAAACACCCCCTAATTTTTTTAAATATTAATCAACAAAAATAATTTTTTCTTTATTTATTAAATAATTCCACCGCACAATCATAATTGATATAATATAATGAACAATTCCACCTCAATATGATGTGATAAGCAAACCCCTGCCGAGACTTTTTAGCGAATAACATTTCTAAAAAAGTGGAATAAACAGACCTTTACTTTATGTGACGAGTTAGATTACCATCAATGGCTCCATGCCATTATGGAAGGGGCTAACCATCTTCGAAACTTGAGTAATTTCTTGCTACATATTTCCTGTTCCAGTATGATAATAAAATGCACATTGATTACAAAAATTAATAACAATAATAATGTTTGATTACATTCAATAAGACAGCTACGGGCTGGCAGGACATTTAGTCAATTTAATTACCAAAAAAATGCTGCCCCGAAAAGCTCATCCATGGCATTACAACAACCGCCTACAGACATATATGAACAATATTACAACATGCGAAGAGTGATTGATAAATTAGCATACGTACTGTTCTTTCCATCATTGATATTACTCCTTGTTACGCGAAGAGCGATCCTTCCTTTGCCCACCAAGAATACGAGAGATTTGCAGACCTCTGCTGAATGCTTGATTAAAGAGCATACGAGTTTGGAATTCTGAGACGAAAGGAAACCAGGCAAGGAATGCAACAGGAGTGAAGAGAAGTAGACCCATAACAATCTCATAGCCACGAGCGAGTGTCCTAATCGATCCCCAAAACCCAGCTCGATGAACAATAGGCTTTAAAGCTTGTGCAATCTGGTGAAAACAAAGGAAAAATATGAAAAATAATGAAGAGATGTTTGATTTCTGTAGTTGGTTCAGCAATAGAAGTTTAGAGGAATTGAAAGCAATAGAACCATAAATATGCAGCAGTTTTCATTTAAGGGCTTCAAATTACAGTATTCATGTTAAAACAAACAGATCAGTCCAGCAGAAATTGCATGCTGAATATAAAGGATGATGGAAACAATTACTTACCAATAGCATTCCCCAACCAGTGGGCATGAAAGCAAGAATACAGACGATGATGTCTTGCACTGTCATGTGTGGAAGTGCAATCAAAGTAACCAGAATAGAGACAAAAGTTAAAAATATCAATCCCTTGATTAGTCGGAACATGAGTTGGAAATTTGCACTGAACTTTCGCCGCCCAACAGATACAGTCTGAGGAAAGAAAAGAAAAAATTGTAAAACCATGCAGAAATCAGTGATCAAATATATCATACACCATATCACATCTATGTCTCTAGCATCTTAAGAATGACTAATATGTTCAAAAGTAACCATAAGTTCATAACCTAAAACTGTTATATTCACATGCAACCATGCAATCTAGGCTTCACTTGCCTAGCTTTCAGTTGTTTTTTTTTTTTTTTGGAGACAGAAATACACTTAGCTATCCATTTACCACTGTTCATCCGCTGCTTATTTAACAAAAAATTTTTACCCAACTTTTTCTTTTTGTGACATAAAGTTAGAACTTTATACGATCTATTTTCTTCTGTCAGATAAGTTATGCAAAGTTGTCACGGTTAGAGGCAGGAAAGTCATTTTTGAGAAAATACAAAAAAGTAAGATCCGATGTGTGATCAGGTGACAACCACACAACTTGAACAGGAAAAACAAAATGAATAACAAATGGCTCTTTCCCAGTGAACTATCAGTAAAATTATAATTTGTCGTGTGGATGAAGCAATTGCTAAAAGTATTCACTTGGAGACTGTCATGATTACTATTTGAGGAATATAACTACGCACCTTCATAACAAACAATATAAGAAAGATCACCAGCCATGAAATGCCATAGACCTGAAACCAAGTTGACAAAGATGTTGGTTATGACATTTTCATTTGTAAGATGGAGTAAATAAACATATAAAATAGGTATAACAATTTAGAGTCAAGGACATACCAGAAAACTTCTGGTGTGCTCTGTAATTTTCAAATGGTACACAAGTCCATACTGATAGATAAAGAATCTTAAAGCTAACAATATCTCAGCTATGATACCACGCTTTCCAGAATGGAGAAGATGCTCTTGTTCTTCCTCCCACCATGATTCCCAACTTTTCTCTGGTGGTACACCTATGCCTCCTCGATTGCTTATCCACTTATTCCAATCAGTCCAATCATCAACAATCTTTTGCCACTCAAAACCCGAAGGATTGAACAAGAATGGAGCGAAAAGCCAGGTGCCCACCATAAACCACATAGATATCGTGATCAAGATGTAAGCAACCGTTCCTCTGTAAGATTGACCAAAGATTTGGTACACAACAAGCAAGATCATCATTTCAATGCCCTTGACAAAGTGGCTACGTGAGTAAAGCCTATAGTTGTCAGCAAATTTGGCATGAAAGACCACGAATCCTCGACCTGTAGGCCTATATTTTGCACCACCATGAAGTAATGTCCTTCCATAATAGTGAGTCTTTGTTCCAAGAGAGAATGTAAAGAATACTGGTGCCAATTGCAATTGCATCAGAATAAAATCACTTAAAGCTGTACGGAAACCTCTTTCCAATCCAATTTCCATTATCATAGGCAGGGACATCATATATCCAAGTTGCACAAAAGATTGAGAAGCAAGAGCCACTTGAAGAGGCTTATTGTTTCGAATTGCTCGCTGAGTAATCAACCCTTCTTCAAGTCCACTAAGAACAAGATAGAGGCGGCCATAGAGGAATACATATACAGTAAGCACAGTTATCTGCAAAATAGAGAAAAATGGAAAACAGTGATTCATAGCTTTGAAAAATTACAAAATATCTCCACACCTCAAAAATATAAAAGTGTGTAATGTACCAGAGTACTGAAGTAGAATCCGATTGTGGTGTAATAGCATGACAACATTCGGAAGAAGTCAAACCGGTGTCCAAGCCGATACAGGTCTCGACTTAGTGTCTGCTCTCCATTGCCATTAGCTATTTTGGCCTCAAACAAGGAAATCTGATTGAGACCCACATCCCTACCCTTTCCAACTTGTATGTATTCATGATGCGTAACATTGCCTTCACGAAGAGTAGAATTGAAACCTACACTTAATCAAATCACATAAGTTAGGAGAAAGATCCAAGATCGTCCAAATAAACCATCATAAGAAGAGAAATACAATTCAGACACCAGCATACCAGCAAAAATGTCTTCACTCAAATTGATAACCTTTGATGCTTTACTGACACCCCCTCTAGTAAGGTGAAAGAGCCTATCAAATACATCTGGATGACCATAATGGAACCGAACCCTACGAAAGAGGAAACCGAAATATAGTCAAAGTTTAGCCCAAATGTAAGGAAAGCAAATGACGAATAAATATTATTTATCAGATGATTTCAGTATCATCTGATTGCAATATTATTGTACATTTCAGCCAATCAAGACTGGTCAGTCATCATGTCAGTAACAAAAGAGGAAGATCTGAAGCAAGGAATTTGAAACAATGGCAACTTACTTCAGAGGGTTGGCTAGCAGTCTCTGACCAATAGTCACAAAACTTGTCTCCTGATTTGACATGAACCAAGCAAGAGAAGAAACACTGCATAATATGGCAAAAGAATTACTAATTAACCATTGCAACTAAAACTATAGATTATAATGCAATGACAACAATGTGGCTCATACCTGCCCGTAAATATATGCTCTCGAAGTCCAAGAATTGTAGGGTGCCTCACACCATCATCCTTTTTAAGGAATTCTTGCAGCAAATTCCTCATTTTTAAGGCTTCTTCCATGTAGTTATCCTATGGAAATGAAGACCTCAATGATATGATTATAGACTATGATGGATGTTATTACAACATCAGTTGGATTCAACAACTACCATACCTGGTTCATATCTATTGTTTGCAAGCCTTCTCCACGTGTGAATATAATAGCATGATTTTGGTTTTCTGGCTTCCCCTCACCCAATATAGCAGGTCCCGGAAGCTTTATGCGATAAATAACCTTTGTGCAGCCACATGATGATCAAATGGAACATGTTATGATGCTAAAGTTTGATACTGTGAAATATATGCCAAAAATAGAACTAAAAGATTCATTAAAGAGAATAAGTAAATTCAGAAAGTTGGAATTTTAACTTATTATATTATTCAAATCTCATAATAATTTTCATAGTTTCTCACAATATACATGTGGTTTTTCCAAACACATTCACAATATTTCAAGCAGAAACCAAAATGCTTGCTGTTGCCAAAAAAAAAAATGCAGTTCAAAAAAGGAATTTTTTTTATACAATTATTTCAATTTAGGAGCAACATTAATATTATCAACTTTATGCAGTCATCAACAGCAAAATATAACTGACTAACCATGTTAATACAGTAAATGCTTACCATCATTTATATCAATGTCCATGATCTAACCTATTTATGAAAAAAAAAAATTCACAATTGATACAAACCAAGGCCACATAGCACAGTGTACACAATTAACATTGAAATTTCGAGGGATGTTTATATTAGATATTAATTGAGCTTTACCTGGTCCAAATTTTGTACTGGATCTGAAGAGTCCATTGACTTTGGCACAGCCTTCACTAAGGCAGAGTAATAAACCTTTTGGTTGATCTTTTTCGATCTGTCTTTGTTAGGCTCTTCAACCTCATCAATGTATGCGACACGAAGTGAAGGATATCTGCCGATTTGAAACAAATGTATCAGCCAATGAAAAGTAATCAGCAATTTCACAATAAAGTAATCAGCCAACTAAAAGCAAGTACAATTAGTGATTCAACAAGAATTAATTACAGATGCATACTTTGTCATCAGCCTCAAAATGTCCTGTGCACGAGGATCACCAGATCGCTTGTGAATACCATACTGTTGGCAAGAAACCACATAGGTGAATTTCATATCAGCTACTGCTTGACAATGTGTTAACAGTGACCTTTCCCCCTTGCTATCATCTGTATTTAGTTCTACTGCCTTGTAGCCTTCCATCAAATCTAAGCAGGTATACCATTCAAATCAAGTAAAGCAAACATTAACGGTCTACTGACATAAATAATTTACAAGAGAAAAAATTATGTGTCATATATATTTAACGAACATGTAAAATCAAGTAATACTACCAGGCCGAAAACCATCAACCATTCTACTAGATCCAGCAACAAGAGTAAATACCTTCATGTTTGGCCATATCTAGAAAAGCCTGAAGCTCCAAAGCTTTCCGATGGTACATCATACCTCTTACTAAAATGCACAAATCAGTCAGTTGCAAAGGACAAACCATCTAGAAAATTACAATCTGATGTGATTCATGTCCCCACGCAGATGGAAAAAGGCAGATCACATACCAGTCCTGGTCAAAGTTTGGCCCCTGTATGATGCCCAGAGACGAAGTTCTTCTTCTAAATCATCAGATCCTTTAAGTTCTTCTTCACTAGAGCATTTCACTCGCTCAAGAAAGTTGTTCCATTCATCTGTATATAATCAATAATGATAAATTAATATAACATGACATAATACTTCAAGGAAAAGAGAAAGTGTGAGTAAAAATTTTATACATTGAAGAAACAATAAGGAATAAAAGATAAACCTGGAAAAATCTTTTGCAAATAGAAAAGGATTGAAACACCATCTTCATTTGGCACTTCTAAATCATGCAAGGAGAAGAGAACCTCCTCTGTGTAGTAGGGGGTCAAAACACTACAGAAAAATTATTAATTCAGAAATGAATGCAATAATTAAATTTGACCTTATGTAAAGAACAGCTTCACTGCAGTAAACTAGCTAATAATGATATTGTAGTATTAAGATGAAGTCATTTTTGCCGTCAATTGTATATGCAAAAGTTATTATATTAGCATGAGGAAATTTGACTTGTCAATGAATAGGAGTTTGCTACACAGTTCCAGTGTTCCATCTCATATTAGCTAGGTTCTGAAGTTTTATAAATGTTACGCAGCATACAGTCAAAATTAACTTGTGCAGTGAACATGTCATAGGATTGATTGCCCTCAGATCCGCTATTGCACAACAGGAAAGAAAGGCTCAGCTAAAATTCTTTCACTTGGTGTGATATATTACCAATTGGAATGTGAAATGCCATGGGAAAATGATTCAGCAAAGTAAACTTACGAGAAAGAAAGCATGTTGCGAACTTTAGGTGCCGCAGGCATGTCCATAAATAATGAATTCGAGAAGAAAGAAATGCGCCTTCTAGCTTCTAAGTTGGATGGAACATCCATAGCAGATTCCTTTGTGGTAAGCAACAGAAAAAGCCGTTTGATCTGCACAAAAAAAGGTGGTATGAATTGTTATATGCACACTAAAATTTGCAGTATACAGTTAAGAAAGTTTTGGAACCCACCTTCTCTTTCCAAGCTTCTGTTTCTGGGTCTATTGGGAACTTGATAGCTCCATCAGATGCAAATAACTGATATTGTTGTTGAAGAGGAATCATCCCTTCATGCCCAGATCCTCCATGGACTGAATCTACCAAACTATTTAAAAAAATAAACAGATTTATAAGGAAGGAACTGCAGTTTACATATACTTGAGAAGACAATCACACTGCAAAGTCACACCTGGATATATTATGATCCTCCATCATTATATCTCTTGTTACAACCTCCAGCATGTCCTGGAAAAGAATTACAACTTGATCCCTGTCCTCCTGTTTATTATCTAACTGCAAAAGTTGAAATGTTCGATTTACCACCATCACAAACGGACCAAGTGTAATGAGAAAATAGCCATATTACAACATAATTTGAATTTACCAAATATTTGATCAGCTTCACAAAGTGGTCATAGAGGCTAGGAAGAGCACTCATCTTGTATTCAGTAATCAGATCACCAACTTCTATATGTTTTTCAACTTCACCAAATATGTTATCTATAACCCTGAATGCAATTAGGAAAAAACCAATGACATTAGAAAACAGTTGACTCAACCTCGTGCATATCTTAACTAATAAAAATACAGCATAACAATATAAATCAGTTCTCACTCTTTCTCACGTTTTCCTTGAACCAAGAAGTTAATGATGTTCCTAAATGAAGCATAACATTCCTTAACAGCACAGGACATGTAATTGTCAGATTCAATTCTTTTTTTCAACTCTCGATCCTTACCATTACTGTCTTTAGCCATGTCTAATGCTATTGGTATCTGCATAGCAGAAACAGTGTTAGTATCTGCAGTCAGCTTCTAACAATTTTCAAAGAAAGTATTGCAGAACAAACCTTGCTAGCAAGTAAGAATGGAGGCCACTGAATAAGGTCCAAATCACGGTCAGCCCAATATGGAACAAGCAACAGGTCCATTTCCCTAATAATTGAAAAGAAACCAAGCTCAGCATGCTATGACAAAAACAAGAATATCATGCAAGCATGAACAGAAGAGAAAAACAACTAGAGGAATTGACAAAGCAACATAATGACTACAATCAGCAACATATGACACAAAGCAACATCACATACCTGTTGCTAATTAGATCTTCTTCTCTGAAACTACTGATTATTTTGTTCCACAACTGAGCAAATCTTGCAGCATCCCTCTCTTTGTTTGGTGGATTCTGCAACCCAATGTACATATTTCAAGGCAAGGGCTTTTTATATTACTCCCACAGTGTAATATTGCAGAAACCGTGAATATTATAAAATACATGAAAAAAAAAACCTCAACAGAGTTGGTGGCCATAGTAGCCCTCAATCTCTTCTTCTTTGGCTCACTCCTTTCCTCAGGAATCAAACGAGCGTTAAAAGCTCCAGGCAGCGATTGAAAACGAGATCTTAGCATTCCTAGTGTTCGAATCTGGAATAAATAAAACAAGTTAAGAGCAACACCACCACCTATCACCAAGAAGATAAAGACAAATTCTATATCTTGATGCAAAGGTTTCAATCTTTATCAGCAAAAGATGTCAAGGAAAACTTTCTTGCAATGTCGGGAAATGTTAAAATGCAAACATAAATTTATTGTCACACAAATAGAGTGCAAGTGAATTTTCATTAAAAAAACCACAAATTGACACTTCAATATGCTGACAAAAGGATAAAAGTAACTTCTTTAGCCAATTTGGGAGAAGAAAACATAAAAATAAAGATGATAAGAAACATGAATGCAGAACTTCATTTAGATTTTATCAACTCAATTATGTTTGACCAACCTCTCCAAGGCGACGGAATGCACCATAAATGCCTCCAAATATTGTAGAGAATATGGCATACCAAATCTGGGCATCCATAAAATAGACCTAGGAAAAAAAGAGAGAGAGAGAGAAAGAAAATCCATCAGATCTTACACTATACCATCAGAATGAAACTAATATACCATTTAGCAATTAAAGGGTTGTGACTATTACAAGAATAATTGGAGCCCAGAGAGCAATCACAACGGCAATATTGTTCTTTGCTGCGAAGCAAACCCAGAAAATGATAAACGAGCCCATATCTAGTATGAATGATGCATACAAGTAAATGGTATGTCTTCATTTTCATTACCACGAGGAAAGAATTCATGCCACTGGAAATTGGTTATCCGAACACGCATAACATCTTTTGTTGGACCCACCAAAGGTTTTATCTGCAATCAAGAAAGGATTGTATTGATAGAACAAGCCAAAGAAAAAAAAAACCTATAATAGCACAACACTCAAATATATAAAAGCATGTTCTGCAAAAATAAAATCATCAGATGTATGCTTTTGGATCAACATGACAGTCCCTTAATTGGATTCAACATGGATTTGAAAAGCGTGTTAGGAGTTTAAATACCACTTCATTAACACGTTTGGATTCACGTCCAAGCACGTATGCTTTTCTATCAGCTTAAGCTTTTAGGACAATGGTTTTTGAACAGTCTTAACATTACTGGTAATTAAGCAATGGAGATCCCCAAGGATAAATGAAAGACAAACCTCAATGTAGTAACTACATGCCAACTTTGAGACTATGAGAAGAATCCAGAACAATGTATACCTGAAAGTTTAAAATAACAAAATCAGAAATCAAATATTGCAAAAACAAATATTCAAGAAAACAATTCATCCATCATTTGGATATTGAATTCTCACTTGAAAAGAGAAAATGTGCTTTCATGCATTCCCCTCCCAACATATAGCCGAGGCTGCAATGAAAAGCATACATGCATGCCCATAAATGAACATAATATGAAAACAAGCAGCAGTCCATTTCTGCTTCAATCAACATATCTTCGACATAATGCCCAGCTAACAATACAGATAATAAATGTTAAAATGATGAAAATCTACAAACCTGTGACCACCACATCATGAGCATTACAATCCTGTAATTAGATCTCTCCAGGAGTCGACGAATGAATGGGAAAAGAAACAAAACAGCACATAGCATATTTGGTAACAAATAGATAACAACAGCCAGTATGAACAAGGAGGGTGAATTTGCAGTATTGCCAAACCAACTTTTGATGGTTTGAGCAAATCCTGGAGGATTCTCCCAAGTATATGCATAAGTGACTGGTAGCACAATCACCCATGCAGCAGCTGAGACAACCTTCAAAATGTATCTTAACTTAACATGGAATGACATGCTTTGCCGTGATTTCCAGCTAAGGATTACATCAAGGATAGCTGCATCATACAAGTGAAATCACCCATTAATAAAAATCCAGTATAAGAAAGATGTTGCTTCTTTCCACTACAAAGAAATGGTTTCAAGTAAATACCGTGTGTATAAGAATGTATGGACAGATAGACCAATCAGCCAATCAACAAGGTTTCAAAGCAATCAATAAGTATGAAAATCAACCAAACCATGTGTTCACATTGTTTTAAAAGATACATTACATGTTATCCCTCCTAAGAACATGTTTAGAACTGATAACTATGCAACTTAAAATTCCTTGATCGTACCTCATCATGCATCCAACATTTAAAGAGTCAAGTCTGCCTCATCATAAACAATATTTTCCACCCTAGGAAGATTTTGATTATATTTACTCTTAAACTAGGTTTGTTGGTGACTAATAATCTACCACATGTGAAGGAAGAAGATTCAAATACGAACCCCAAAGGATGTATTATAGTGATGATTCAGATAACAACTCAAAGACATTGAACCAAGAATTTACTACCAATCCCTACCTTGACCAAGCTTAAGTATCGCAGCAGTTATAAAGACACTCAATACTTTCTTGAATACATCAACTTCAAATATCGAACTTGGGTTTCCCGAACCATTCCAAGCAACAATAATCATAGCCTTGTGTAAAACAACCACCACCAGCAACAAAATTGTGAGATTAAACACATGAAAGGGGGAAACAAAAGGAAGTCAAACCAAAACAGCAAAGGGACATACCTGTAAGCACAGAATGAAGAAACTCCACATTCGATCAAAGCTTCTGAAAAGATGCCAGAATGATCGTATCTCTACAAAATTAACTTTGCCCACCCATCGATTTCTAGTAGCTGGCTTGTTATCCTGAATATCATGAAAATTAATCACAAATAATGGCTTCCTGGAAGTGTAAATAACTCTTCATAAGATCAGAGAAATTAATGTGATGTTCTGTAAAAGGAAGACATTCACTGACTTTCCCCAATGGGTTTATACTACTACACTGTGACAAGTATAATCATTATCACCAGCATAGTCCTATCATTAAGCAACCTATCGTGTGACTGGGCAGAATACAAATTAAAAAAAAAAAGAGCATTAAAGGCACTATTTAACTCTTTATGTCACAGTTAATAATCAAAAACCAAAGAGAGGAACCCATTAAATTGATAAATACATCCCGAAAGTCCCAAAAATCCTATCATTAGCAGCAAGTATATACAACCTTTCCCTAATTTTTGAAGAAAACAGGACAAACCAGAAAACTGTTTTTGACCAAGAGGACTGGTGTTAAATTCCCCCCACATGATTGGGCTCATATTTGTTTCTGTCTTTTGTCTTTGTTTAGGATTGATCCACGTGACAAGCTTGTTCAACATCAAGCTTGCATGAGTGCACTGGCTAGAGCACTTGATAATATTATTTGGGCCCTTACTGCTTAAAACTTGGGTCAAGCATTAACTTAATATTTTCAATATTCAAAAGATATATATCAGGATGTTTGAATTCACATTACAAGTTGATTAATTAAATTTGCTGATGCTTGTGCCAAGCTGTGCTGGAACTCTTACTATTGTTGAACCCTTCTCCAGCAACTTAAGCTTCTAGGATTAGGGTGTTTCAATACTCTGAAATGGGGTTGTTGGTGTTTTCCCATTCGAATTTAGCACCATGGGAGGGTGCTTATATCTAAGGCCTTGGAAACTGGATTCATTTGGATTAGCATAATTTGGAGAAGGTTGATTTAATAAAAATGTTAATTGGTGGGGTGGAGATGGAGTGGAGTGAAAAGCAAGGGGCCGTGACAGAAAATATTCACAAAGAGAAAGGGAAAAAGAGGTTATTAACAATCACTGCTTACCTCATTTTTCTCAAAAGGGAGCCGTTTAATAGGTGAAAAGAAATCAGCATCCGCACGCATTGGCCAACCCAACCGGAAACAATCAACTGACCTGTAATTCAATAATGGCAAATTTATCGCTAAAAGTATATTTAGTGAAGAGGAAAATTGTAACAAATGGAAGTCTGATACCAGAAGTATTCATTTAAATCATCATAATTCCTCCATTGAGAATGTTTTGATTTTCCTTGTTTGGTTCTTTCCGCTTCCTGTCAAGCGACCAAATTGTAATGATTTTTTCCAATATATGCAAAAAGAAATTGAATAAGATACAATAACTATAACCAAAAGGGAATACAGCGCTGAAAAATTTATTGGCCTTTCAAAGAAAAAAAAATTGTATACATACCCTTGCAATCACTTCATAGATAGGGGTAACAACTTTTCTCAAGAAAGCTTCTTCTTCACCTCCATAAGCTGGTTTTACATTCTCACCTGTCATGGGACTGACATTTCCCGCAAGCATACCATACAATTCGAATGCCATCTATAAAAAGAACATATTGCCAATAATAAACATTCAAAAAAGCAGCATATATTCATGAAAACATTATCAGGAAATCAAACATTAATAGATCAAAAGCACTGAAACTACGTTAGTTACAAAACATCATCTTCAACTGTGACTTTTGTAAGTTGAAAACAACATATGCATTATCTCCTTAGAACTTTTCAACAAAAATCAAATTGTTACATCTTGGCCAAAAAAAAAAAAGGAAAGAAATTCAATTGCTACAGACTATTTCTCAAGCATAAAATAATAGGTAACCTATAGTTTGATCAACATTAGAACAAAAACACTGTTGTTAAAGCAACACTTCCAAACAGACCCAATGATCTCATAAAAGTTACAAGTGTGCCATCAAAAATAACCTGATACAGGCAGCCAATTACGGTAAAAATTTCAGTGCCATGATCTCTTAGCCTCTCAAATTCACAAGTTTACATGCATGGTAATTTCACACAATGTCCTAGTCTGCCACTTAGTCTCTCATTATTAGGAACTAATATACTTCAAATAAAAATGTAAAAGCATGACAATAATTTCAATGCCCATTTCTGCAAAAGCATGCTCCTACAATGGTTGAACATTGACAATTTCATATAAATGAGCAGGTACAGTATTAAAAGGTGACACAATGTGACAACATACATGATGATAAATATAGCAAAGGCATTCTGGCATGAATCTCAAATTTGCTGCTTCTCCCCATATTAGAAGATAAAGACCCATATATAGTAATTTACGCTGTTGCACTTCTTGCTGTATGGTCGGTAACCTGCAGAATTTAGCCACATGAAACACTAAAACAGAGTAAAAAGCTCATATGCAATCCTTTTGATTACAGGTCAAACACCTGTAGATTATTCGAAATGTTTCAATTCAAAGCTTGTGTTCAATTTAAATTTTTAAATTCAGATTTGTGCATTCAGTGGTCTCCCTTGTTTTCTTTGTTTTTCAAAGTTTTCTTAGACTATGATTTGTTGTAATGCTTCAATTCTAAGTTGTTTAGTCTGTTTCTTGTCTTTGCTGGGTTAGAATTTAAATTCAAAATGAACTCGATTGATCAGAGACACAGATGAGTGCTTTCTCTTCTTTGGGTGGTTGACAATTTCTCTTAGTCCTTTAGAGGAGACTGCAGATCGTGGGTTAGGGTTGATTCTACTAGCATCTTGAAAGACTTTCTATAATTCATTGGTGGATTATATTTATTTCCTTTCTTTAAGTGTTCTCAGGTAAATTGGAAGGTAGAGATTCCAAGCAAGATTTGAGCACAAGCTAGGTCTATAGATCATGGAAAACTCAACATGTTATTCAGTTCAAAAAGGAAGAACTAATGTTGTTAATCTCCTTGCCTCATTATATGTAACAGTGATGTACAACATATTATACTTATCCCTTCATCGCCTTACTACACTAACCCTGTGAGATAAACTTTGTAAGTTTGCAGCAATATCATGGGTAATCTTGACTTCTTGAGTTTCTTTCTCTATTGGAAACTTTTCTACTCTCAAAAAGGTCCATATGGCCTTCGTTTTATGGAATTATACTGTGTAGCTACTTCTTTGGATTATTTGGTTGGAGCATAATAGAAATATCTTTACAGCTTGCAAGGAAAGCCAGGAATTATTTCTATGTGATAAGATAAGCTTGCTTGGTAGCATCTGTATAGGACCTATGTCGATTCTGGTCTTAAAGGATGTTTCAATCTTTTTATTTGAGAGAAATAGGATCCAGTAACTGCGCCTTACCAAAGACTACTTTTTCGGTCCAAATACTTGCACCATCTTTTGTAGTTCTTGAAAAGTTTCTTCATCACTTCTGTCAGTGCTCTATCATCCAACTAAGCAAAAAATAAACAATAAAAAATGCAAAAGCATATCAAACGAGATTTAAAAGGAAGAATGTACTATAAAAGCAAATAGAAGGAAGATTCACAATTTAATCATGATAACTTCAAAAATTTCATGCATGTTGCAAATGTTTCAGAAAAAATTATCAAACGTATTTATTTATAGTCCTTTTCAAAAGATAGTAAACATTAGAATGCAAAAGCACTTAGGGCTAAGAACACCAAAGCAAATTCTTTTGAACATGAGATGTGTCCATACAGCCTCGTAGAGAAGTGTGGGGAGAATGAGAGAAATGAGGGTGCTCACATAATTGATCAAAATGAGTGACACCTAGCTGCTAGGTGATTTAAAAACATTACCAAAATTGTGACTAAAAGTATTTCGAAAACATGTATATACACCAGCAAATCAGTAGATTTCATATTAGGGAAACAAAAATAAGCTCCTCCTTTATTGATTCAACACACTCAAAGTTGAACATAACAAACAATAGAAGGGACATCCAAAATAAAATTAATGGAAAACTCTCCTCAATTTTCTATTCCTCAAGAAATTCCTCCAACAAGTTTGACTCTTACACGTTATTAAGCAATCAAGCAAACTCTTACACGTTATTAAGCAATCAAGCAAACTCTTACACGTCATTAAGCAATCAAGCAAAAGATCATTCCACAGGACATGCAAGCATGCAACACAACCCATTCCATTTTATAAAAATAAACACGACTCTGCTAGGGACCTTCAAAGCATGACCCACATAGACCCATGACTGCTAAAGGTCACCTGGTCTGGTTGTGCACAAGCAGCCATGGACCGAGCAGCTGAGCCTGGGTCCAGGTGCACTTGTGGTGCACACCTTGAGTGACTATGAGTCCCTCTCATGTACATATTAGAGAAAGAAGATTCAAATGAAAGCCAAAAACTTGATATTTATTATAGCCTAGAATAAAAGACCAGTCACACTGACTAGTCACCATTCAATAGTGGACTGTGAAGAAGGAAACATAGTGTATTTGCTAAGATTTTGTATCTGGGAATAGGAAAAACCTTGGGTTGTAAATCAGGCTTTGGAAACTGCCGAATGTGCACATTTGCAAGCAACAAGATCAGGTGCTCCCTCTGATTTGCTACATTATCTTTCTGTATAGTTGTGAAAAACCAATGAACCAATGAGCAGAGATCAAGAAAAATGGGATTGACCCTCGGTAAAATTTAAGAAAACTTCAAATATAACCTCCCAAGACCAAATTTTATCAGGAAAAGAGATAACTAAGTTCTCATTTAGTTCACCTGAAATCCAAACATATCCTGAAGCCAATCTAGAATGTCTTCATCTTTCTTCTTGTGGTCCTTGGGCCATGGAAGACCCCTGGTGTTACGAAGGGCAACAACAGCTGCTTGAATCTGAAAATTAGAATTTGATAACAACAACATTTTACCAAAAGAAAGGAAACCTAAATGCGAACATACAAGGTGCAAACTAAAAACAAACCTCAGGATATATCATAATTGCCTGATTTGCACTATCAGGATCGAGAGGAAGGATATTGTAAGGAACATATATCTGTGTCTTTTCTGCAACTTTATCTTGAGCTTCCAAAATCTGTATAATGGCAGTCACAGTGCTATCAGTCATTTAATAGACCATCATGAAGTAGTCCAAAAGCAGTCCAAGTTCCTAATAGTCAAAATATATCAGATGGTTTCACCTCACGATCAACTTCCATGGACTCTGTCAAATTGACAGCTTTTAAAACCTCAAAGAGAACATTAGCAGTTTGGTATGCCTTGGTAAGCTGTGCACTGGATATAAAAATAAAAATAAGTATCAAATACAACAATAAGACTAGCAGATCGCAATCGTACCACATGGAGAATCTTATCAAATATTACTTCAAAAACCATTTTAGCAGGCTTGGAACTCACCGATCAGCTTTATCAGCAGCATTTTGCAAGGCTTGAATATATTTCTTGTAATAATGTTGATAAAAACTCTGCATTTCACGTGCATCGCTTTTCTTCACTCTTCCCAATAAGGTTGGATCATTCTCCTGCAAAACAATTAAATAGATAAAACACTCTCAAGAAGCCACCACAAATAACTAGAAAAAGACATTGCCAAAAGTGTTGATATATGTTGGTGAAGTACATTGGAATACTACATAACTTTTTATTTTGAGCATATATATGATGAACACATGACGTAGACACTCCAATTTTTAAATGCATTTGTCCTATCAAACCTAGCTTACAACAGATTCACATCATAACTGTTTTCTAAGTTCCTAGAAGAGTTTAACTTAAACAACATTTTGCACACTCCTCTAAACAATTTGTAAATATCATCACAGAAAATTAACAGATGTAGAACCAATTCTTAAATAAAGCAAACTTCATCACCGTCCACAAAATGACAGCAATTTTTTTTTTAAAAAAAAAAACCTAATAATCATATATTAGGCAAGTTATTCAAACAGGAAATAAAAGGACAATGCTTACTTTTTCAAGACGTTGAAGAAGGGCAGTTTTAAATTGGCGAACGCCTCGACCACTAGAATTGGGATCCAACCTATGCGCTTTCTCAAATGCATAAAAACGGCCTACATGCCAACCCAAAATGTATCAATTGTACTGATGGAAATGCAATTAGCTTTTAAAAAGAGAGAGAGAGAGAATCGTGAAGCAATAAACTTATAAAATAAGAAGAAGAAACAGATAAGAGGAACAACCAATAACATATAAATAAAAGCTAAAATGAAGAAAGATTGAGCTGTCACAAATATGAAGGTGGAAAGTATATGCATTCAAGTCACCACTTTCCAGAGGAACAAATTATGCTGCCAATCAACCCTGTCTAGTGGCTACTCATAAACAAGTTTAAATTTCACACAACTACAAAAACCGATTTTACAATGAGGTACATGTAACTTATTCCAATAAAGTTGCCTTGAGGTAAGTTCATAACCATGAAAAGAGTACTTGCTTCTTAGAAACCATTAATCTGAAATTCTAAGTCCATTATCAATAAAATTGCATTGAGCTAAGGATCAACAAAATTATTTAAGACACCCCTTGCATGAAAGACTAGATTTCATTAACAAAATTATCACATGGATCCAAACACAGGCCCTTTTTATTTTCTGGTGCAATTTAATTAATGAAATTGAGCTTTTCAGGATCTGGACATATAACGTTGTCAAACAGGCTTTGACACCATTGAATTACGATCAATCCCAAAAAATATAGGCTGACAGATTACGGCCCCACAAATAGCAAATAGGTTCTGAGAAACGAAAATCAGTGACATAGATATCAATAGGATCTGGTTTTATCCAGTCCCATATTTAAAGAACAACCAACCATTTTTTGAATGAAGTTATTACCTCTCATATTTATTGTTTGTTCATAACATTAGTAAGCTGTAGAGCAGAAGGTTATACAAGAGCAAACTAATAATGTGAAATAATATAGTATGGCACGTAAAACCAAATAACATCCGATGTTTCATGGCAACGTAGTGATAATTCGCAAGATGCTATAATACAAAGTTTGAGCTTACAGAGATAAGCAACTCTTGGGTTGCTGGATTCAACTTCATTAGCAACACGGAGAATAGGAGCTATCTCAACAAGCGATGAGGGCACAACTTCACTATCAAACATTGACTCTCCAAAATTCCCCGCAGTCTGCGTCCGCATAATCCGCCTCTGTGGCTGAGGCTGATCAGAGCCTCCTCTTGACGACATTTTCCTTCTATCAAACCCTCAGTATACAAACACTGCCGGTTTCCTAGAAAATTTTAAGCCAAATCATCATTCAGCAGTCTCATTCAAACCCCCTTAATGCATGCACACACACAATCCAACACAATATTATACAAGCTTGAAAAGCTTTTAAGCATCAGAATCTCAAGATTCAAGCACAAAGAAAACTTGAACACACGTACATAATAGCAGGCTTCAAGTTCAGGTTAAATCCCAACCAAACATCACAAAGTGAACCAAAGCAAACACCCAAAAAAAAGCGTGCACAGTTAGTGATGAAAAAGGAGATGATATACAAAATACAGAGATAAATTTAGAAACTCTAATGAAAAATCAAGGCAAGCTTCTAAAACACGTCAAAATGACGTAACTTCACCAAACAAAATAAAGAACAAAAAAAAAAATTATAAAAAACATTACGGCGTGCACAGTAAGTGATGAAAAATGAGATTAACAAAGAGATATTCGCAATGCAAAGATAAATCTAGAAACTCTACTGACAAATCTAGGCAAGCTTGTAACAACACAACAAAAACGACGTAGCTACAGCCAATATAAAAAAATAACTCTAATTTACAGATAAATAATTCAAAAAAGAAAAGAAAAATAAAAAAAAATGCGAACAAAGAGAGAATGTGGAGTGAATGACGATCATTACCAGGTGATTAAGAGGCAGAGCTAAGTTACTACTGAATCTGGCATCTGCAACAAACAGAGAAAAATGTACTAAAAAATCGAAAAAGTTAAAAGGATGAAGAAGAAGAGAGCTACCTACACAGAAAGTTCGAAACCCTAAGAGAGAGAGGATAATGGAAGGAGAGAAGCGCGTGAGTGCGTGTGCTGCAACTTTAAGCTACTTAGAAAGAAAGGAAGCGAACGACACCGAACTGAAGTCGGAGAAAGAGTAGAGAAAAAGAGATGAATAAATAAAAGGAAGTTACTCGGGGAAATTCTTTTAGTCGATGGCCTAGTGGTCTTCGTTTGAAAAGAGGGTTGAAGTTTCTTATATTAACGAGAATGCCACTTTGCTAGTGAAAATGCCTCTTGTTCGGCAATTTAGCAAATTTTCTTTTTTAGTTTAATTTATATGTTTCCTTATTGGTATTTTCTTTTTTCAGATGATTTAATTTAAAATTTCCAAAAAAAATTTGAAATTTTACTATTTTTTAAAAATATTTTTAAAATTATATATTTATTCACACATTAACGTTTTATTTCATATCTACTTCATCATGAAATGAATAAACACCTTTACGATTAAATGGTGAATACGGGCAATGGCATGGGGTATTTTGCGTAAAGAAAATACTGCGCAATAACGGCCAGCGAGCTATACAGGGCTGTGAGGTAATTACACGAAAAAGATGGAGCATTTTAGTCAAGTGGTTCGAATTTCAAAAAAGTGGAAGAAAGATTCTGAACGGTGCAAAGCCACGTTATTAGCCAAAAAAAAGTAGCCGTTTTCGACGACAATAAGACTATTTTAGACTCAACAAATTCATTGAACTACCCACTACCAAACATGAGTACACCGAAAGCCCGAGGTTGAAACGGTCAGTGCAGTAAAAGTCTGTGCTTTCCCTTTCAAAAGCTTGGTGGGGTAGATTAGGTGTTTGAGAAAGAGGTAGGGGTAATTAGGACATTTAAGTTCGGGATAGTAGCATGGGATGACAGAGATAATTGTCGGTTTGTTTTGTCCCAAATTACTTTACTCAGAATGCGGCCCACGATACTAACTGACAGACGAATGGGCCCCAGCCTCTTGCAAGAGCAATAAGACTGGTGGTGACGTGGAACACGTGGATTCGATAGCCCCCTCCTAGTTTGAAAGCGTTTTGCTATTGATTCGCATTTATTGGAACAAATGGCTCGGAAGGTATTAAAATTTATTTTATAAAATTTTAAAATAATGTTAGTTTTGAGAATATTAAATAAATAAAATTAAATCACATGTAATTAATCTCATTTATCTTTTAATTAATAATATAAGTTTACAAATTAAGCTTAATTTTATGTCTTAACTGATTCCATAAATGACTTACAATTATTATGAATAATTTACACTTGCGTGTAATTTTATATAAAAAATAATTTAAATACTCGAATTTAAAAATTTATTTTTATTATTTTCTAATTATAAATTATGAAACACACTTGGGATATGGTCTGATGGGACCAAAGACCATGTGCTTGCATGCTTAAATTCAAAGCTTGTTCTATACAAAATATGATTGAGGTTGAGTAGAATTATTCAATAATGTATTTTACAATGATATTGTGCTTCAAAGTTACCATAAATCTTTATTCTACAAAGGCACATGGTCATTGGCATTAAGCAATTGATAACCCTGTATATGGGGAGGCAGGTGGAATGCCCTGTTGGGAGTTGCTTACGGCTGGGATTGCAGAGTCACATACAGTGTGAAAAGCGAAATACATTGCCCAATTTACTGTCACAATGGTCTATACTCTATCATAGCTCTATCAGTTGTTTATTTAATGGCCCATCAGGCAGTCGTCCAAAAGCTTTTCAAGTTCCTAACAGTCAAAAAATATTAGTTGGGTTCCCCTAACGGTCGAGCTCCATTGACAGCTTCCAAAACCTCGAAGAAAACATTGGCAGTTTGGCAAGCCTTGGTAAACTGCGCACTGGATGTAACAATAAAAATGGCTATCAACAAGAATAGTAGATCCCATCAAAACCTTTTTAGCAGCTTGGAACTCACCCATCAGCTTTATCAGCAGCATTTTTTAAGGCTCGAATATTTTCTTTGTAATAATTTCGATTAAAACTCTGCATTTCACGGTCGTCGCTTTTCCTCCTTGCCATTAAGGTTTTATCATTTTCCTGCAAAACAAATGGTTGGATAAGTTACATCGGCAATTCAGAGATGGCTTTAGGATAGACGAGACCATAAAATTTAAAATACATCATAATAATGTCGTAATGGGCTAAAATTTGTCATTTACACAGTAAGACGAGACAACATACTCATCATGTTCATGGGCGGCCGTTGACACAGTTCAAGGAGACTGTGTAAACCGGCGAGCAAAAGCCAAAGCCTGCATATCATTTCAGGGGGTGTACTTAAATTCAGTAAACACCCACTTGGAACAATTACATTCAAGTCCTTATACTTCATATTCTTACAGATATAAAGACATTTATTAATTTTTTTCCTTTTACTGTCACAAGAAAATAAACCAAACCATCCTACTCCGATGCGACCCGAGTTTAAATCATATACCTTTTTAACATATTTTAGATTATCAAGTTTAATAATAAAATTTGACATTTAGTAATTACATAAATTTTTATTAAAAGATATTTTTAATCTTGGATAGAAAAATATTTAAAATTTAAAACCATAAAATAAATTTGTTTATACTCTATTCCCTATTATTTAAAAAAATTTAATGTTTTATCCTTTAAGTACATCTACTATTTTTGCATTTTACTCCCTTTACCTTCAAAAGTTCAATGTTTAACCCCCCCTTTATAAAATTTGCTTGGACTTTAGGCTCTCTAATCTTAATATTTTAGTATTTTTAACCCTTTAAATGTTTTAAGTCTGAATCTACCTTTGATATTGCAATCGGTTAAAAAGAACTTGAGGACCTATTTGTTTTAAATAGAACAATTAGTTATCTATTTATTAAAAATGAATAATTTACAGACTCAAATAGTATTATCCATTCCCACAGAGACGCAGTCGTACGACACTCCACATGAAATCTTACGTTGAAGACAAAAATTTTGTGGTCTTTTACTAGTTGTAACTCCTGTCCTGTTGCCGATTGCTACTTTCTCCATCTCTGTCGCTCAACATTCCCTCTTTTCTCTGTTTGTTTTTTTTCCTTTGTTCTGCAGTCCATTATAAATCCTACAACCTCGCAATCATGGCTTTTCCTCAATCACATTCTTCATCCTCTCTGCTTTTCCTAAGATTCTCCTGTAATATTCCCACATTCTGATTTTGTCCCAGTTTTCATCGTCAAAGTTGCGTAAACAGTCTAACCCCTATCTTGATCAATCTTCTGATGACAAAGACTAAGTGGAGAAGTTATTTTATGCGAAAGTTTCTGAAGTTTGGCCTGTGAAAAGAAGCTTGAGAAGGTAACCGATATGGTGTATTACTTTCTTGTGTGTGTATAGTTTTGTTCTTCATAATTGCTCCTTGTATTTTGCATTCTGTGGTAATTCTGTACTGTTTTGAGTGGGTGCAGCATGTTTGGATGAGTAGAAAATATTATTCAGATAAGAGTCATTGAGTTCTAAGTTGTAAATTCTTGAACGAGTTTCTGGACAAGAAGAAAAGTAGTGGTTTTCTCTCTTTTTTGCTCCGATGGGTGGAAATTCTTTAAGGTCTAAGTAGACTGCTGTTGCTACTAATTATAGCTTGAGTTTTTCCTGCAATTTTCTGAGATTTTAATTCAGATAATACTGAGCTCTCAAGTATTAAATTTGCAATCACATGATATTTTATTTTACAATTGTGGGAATATATGTGAAATAATTTCATCTGGTTGAAATTGTATTCCATTATTTGGAGAAAAATGGAATTTTTAAGTGAATTTAGCACTGGATGGATTTACTTTTCGTTTCTGATTGAAAGGAATTTCATTTTTCACGGTATTAGAAATGAATTCAAGATTTTTCTCCTTTCCATTCAACGATATCATGATTGGGCCTGTTCTATATGTTCTTGATTTAGTTTTCTAGAGTTATTCTTGCCACTCATTTTTGCTGCTCAATCCCTTCTGATTCTAGCCTTTGCGGAAATGGCATCATTGGAGGAACTTCTTGCAAAGGACGGATTCCTGGGAGGGAGATCGGCGAAAAGCTCAAGATCATCCTTTCGAGAAGAAGCCATGAGTAGACTGCCTCGTTACTCGTTTCAATACCAACATGAAAAAAAGACTTTTTCACCTTGTAACAACGCCAAAACTGAGAGGCCAGGGTCTGATCTATTGCGATATGCTTTGAGAACTGAATCGCAAAGAACTGTTAGAAGACCAAGGGATGGTCTTATCAGAAGAGAGAAACTAACCAGTGGGTCAATGGAAGAACGTAGGGAAAGACTTGCCAGAAGTTCTATTGATTTTCAGGAGGGCAGAGGATTGGATGCTAATTCCTCAGAAGGTTTTCGGGGGAATGAGATAGTTGAGGTTGGCATGGAAGAAATTCGAGTTAGGAATGTATATTCTGATGAAGTGAAAAGCTCTGATAGGAAAGAAAACTATTCTAATGAAATTCTAGAGAAGGAGAGATATAAAGAAAGTTTTGGGAAGGATATGAAGTTGGATAAGAGGCGTAGCAATAGTTATAACAAGCATTTTCTCAACAGCAAAGATAAAAAGAAAAGCATGAAACAGATTGAGGCTGGCTATGATAAATCTAATGGAGGTTCAGTGAATCAAAAAAGTTTTAAAAAGTATAAACAGAAGAATGGTGGTATCGTACCTCTGGCTGCGCCTGCTCTTGATGAAGTTGCGGTCCAAGCCATGGTTTCAATCCTTTGTGGTTATGTGAAATGTTTTCGTAATGATGGAGATTTTCGTGCCACTGTTCGCCATAGGTGTTTTTCTTCTCTTAATTTTATTGAACTTGGAGAAGGAAACCATGCTGAAAACAAGGTTAGAGCCAGCCTTGAACAAGCAATTGAAATTGTAGAAAGAGCTGGTGAGGAAGAATCTACAAGTACCAAAGAATTAAAAAAGGCTTCAATTCAGTTTAGCGTGATCACAGGATTGAATACTAATGATTTGAAGGATGGTTTGACATCCGGGGTACCCAATTCTCAGTTGTCAGCCTGTGCTCATCTTTACCTCAGTGTGATATATAAGCTGCGAAAGAAGGATAGGATCTCAGCAAAGCATCTTTTGCAAGTGTTCTGTGATTCCCCATTTCTGGCTCGAACAATTTTGTTACCTGAACTTTGGGATTATCTAATTTTTCCACATGTTGCACATTTGAAATTGTGGTATAATCAGGAATCTGATTCTTTAGCAGACGAGCCAAGCAAGCCAAGGAAACTGAAGCTTCTCGAGAAAGTTTATAACGAAATTTTGGATTCTGGGACTTATCAGTTTGCAGTTTACTACAAGGATTGGCTTACTGAGGGAGTTGAAACTCCTTCAGTACCTTCTATCCAAGTTCCATCTGTATCTATTCACAGACTTCAGCGAAAAGTTTCGCTTGGTCATTCTTCAGAGATATGTAGTCCTGCTGCTCCATTTTCACCTCAGCCAATGGTCAGCAAAAAGTTATACGATGCTGCATTTGGACGATCAAGTAAACCAAGAGTTAATGAGGCCGGGGATGATGGGGAGATCGAGAATTCTAAATATTGCACAAGAAGCTCAGTAGGTTCTACTGTTGAAAAAAAAACATTAACTTGCTCTTCTGAAGTTGTTAAAGGGACATCTCAAGATACAGAAGATGATTCGGCTAAGATTGCCGAAGATGATGTATTCAATGTGGTAAGCATTATCACACACACATGCTTGAAATTTTTTATGATTGTTTGATGATTAGAATTCTGTGGTATTATCTATTAATGAAATACTCTTTGATTTGTCTCCTTGTTTTTTCTCTTAATCATTTGATCCTCGGGAATGCAAACATATCTGCAGGAACGTGGACTTTTATCTGAGGAAGAATGGAGGTTGCCTGGAATGAGTAATCCACAAGAAAGAGCTTGGAGTGGTAGCATTGACATTTGCTATACAAGTCCAAAGATTGAAAATCTTAAGCTATGTTCACCTCCACATAAAAAAGCTAATGAGCTGACCCACCAAAGGCTAGCAAATTCTGTTTTTGAACAGCAACGAACTACTGAGGATTCTAGTCTTCCAAGTACTAGTGAGGTGGCACCAATCAACTTGAGGCCCTCCTTTAAAGGTGAGTAAATGGGAACGTGTTCTTTATTAACTGTCTTTCTATTCTATATTTTGATTCCATAGCTCATATTCGCATTTTCCTATCGCAGAGTTTCATGAAAGTGATGAATATTTTGATGAAAGATCCTTCTTTGCAAGCATTCCTCAGGACTTCATTTGTCCCTTGACTGGAAGGCTGTTCGAAGATCCAGTGACTTTGGAAACTGGTCAAACATTTGAGTGCGAGGCCATCAAGGAATGGATTGATCAGGCAAACAGAACATGTCCTGTAACAGGAAAAGTTTTGGAATGTCCAACCGTTCCACTTACCAACTTTATTTTGAAGCGTATAATTGATGGTTGGAAATCAGAGAATTGCATGCATCTTTTGGCTTATGCCTCTCAAATAGTTGAGGATTCAAAGGGGAATGGGTTGACAAATGACGATGAAACCGCTATATTTATATTAGAGCAGCTTCTTACTGTTTTAAGCAGTGAGGAAAGAATAACAAATGCCAAGCACCTTATTTGTCTCGGAGGCTTGCAGTTTCTTATTCGCAGGTTTGAAATTGGAAACTTGGAAGAGAAGGCACGTGTGGCAACACTCATGTGCTATTTTATCGAAGCAGATTCATGTTGCAGAAACCAGATAGCAAGGAATATCAATATCCACTATCTCCTTGATCTGCTTCACAGCAAGCAAATTAAGCCGAGAACAAATGCTGTGTCATTGCTGACTGAATTGATTTGCCTGAGCAGGTGTGTAACATTTCACTAACATTATGGTTGTTGCCAAACTATTGTTGGCGACTTCCATGACAATTAATTTAGCATATTGTAGATGGCTTTTGATTTATGCAAGTCTTCACTTGTGTTGATTCTATGTTTACTAAATTTTTTGTCATTACAGGCGGAGAGATGTTTTGAAACTTCTCGGTAATGTGCAGAATGAAGAGTTAGTAAATGCAATGCATGTTCTGCTTTTGTATCTCCAGAACTCACTGCCTGAACAAAGATCTTTGGTTTCTGTACTTGTTTTACACTTAGATCTGGTATGTTCCTCAATTTCGATTTTTATTTCTCTATTTTTGTTATTAATTGCTTTGTTATATTTGCAGCTAATTTTTTCTTGAGCCAACTGTATGATGCAGGTAGAACCTCAAAAGTACAGCATATATAGAGAGGCAGCTGTTGATGCCATTGCTTTGGCTTTGGATGAAAGCTTAACAGATGAGAATATTCGAGAAAAGTGTTGCCCAGCACTTCTGATCTTGAGTGGGCGCTTTTCCCCCTCCGGAAAGTTGGTGACTGAGAATTGGATGTTAAAGCAAGCTGGGTTTAATGATGGTTGTGAAGATAATTCTCTCAACAATGAAGAAAATGATTTACTACTTGATGATTCCGTTCCACTGGTATGCTTAATGTCTGTGTGAGAATGAATAAAAATTCTATAAATAATAATCACTCTAGGAATTTAACTGAAGTCTGTGATGGCTGTGTACAGGATGATGAAGAACTAGCCAGTGAAGAATGGTTGAGTAAACTGTCTGTATCACTGCTTGGTAATGGAAAATGGCTATTTTTGGAGACTATATCTAAGGTTTTAGGCTCTGGAAACTTGGATCTTGTAAAGGTGTGCTTAACTACAGTGGCATGGTTGAGCCGTGCACTTTCTGCACAGGCCAAAGCAGAATTCCAGCATTCTGCTTTCTCAGGCCTCATCTCTGGGCTGAAAGAAATCCTTGTAAATGGTGAACAGCTTCAGCAAAAAGTTCTTGCTTCACTGTCTTTGCATTATTTCAGCAAAATCCCAGGTTAGCAACCTTTGCTTGGAAATATTTCTTTCAAACTAAAGCAGAAAAAGTACTTATTTGTAAAACACTACCCGGCATACCGAGTTTCCTTTTCTGTTGCAGAATGCCGAGTGCTGTTGATGACAATTGCAGAGGAGATCATGGTTCCTTTGCAAAGCCTCGCTGAAGTAACATGGACAGCCAAACTGCTATATGCCATCATTTCTGGGGAAGATCTCTAATCTAACGCACCAACATTTTACAATTATGCAGTAACTGAATACATCTTTCGGGGTAAATATTGGCAACTTCCTAGGTTTCTACAGAAAAATCAATGGCCTTCCTCCTTTCCTGAAAGGATAATTTCAGTGTCATGTAGACTTTGTATCGCTTCAGACATTTCCATGTAAATCTCACTCTGTAGTTGACATCTCACCGTCAATGAAGCATCCAGAGTTCGTGAAACTTTGTAAGAAAAGTGAATGCTGATATGGGAACTGAAATTATCTGATCTCAGGGAAGGTAGAGAGGCCATTACCAACTGTACATTTTTCCCATACTATACTGTATACCCTATAAATAACATAAGAGTTTGTGAGCATTACTATGTTGATTTTCTTACAGCGCAGAATTTAGTTTTGTAAGAAATGCTCGGTGCATTTTTGACTCTATTGCAAGTTACACTGGAGTCGGTACATATCTTTACTATTAGAGGTGTTTAAAGGGTCGGGTCACATTATTGCTCATGTATAAGGTTGATTGTGCATGACTGATCATTTTTCAGTCCAATATTATTATCGTTTAATTTTGAGAGTTTTACACTTTAATAACTTTGCTTATATTCCAAAATTTATAACTGTTCTGCGGAAAAGCTGCTTAATTATTTTAATTACATTTTTATCTGTTAATTTAATCTTTTAAGTAGAATTATAATTTAAAGCAACGATGATGTCGTTGTTAGCTTTGAAGAAAAAGCCAAAAACTATGAGTGAAATTCATATTCCATTTATTTATTTAATTTTTTTTTTTAACTAGTAATAACACTGCATATTAATCACAAAGTCTCTCCAGAGCAACTTTTAAACAGCATTCAAATGTATAAAACTGGATTAATTAAATCAAATATAACCATTAAAATAACTTTCTCTAATTTTCACGTTGGTTCCTCCTTAATTTTCTTCACGTAACCATGAGAGTTCTCTGCAATACTTTCCTCCTTAACTTTCTTCAAATCACCAGGAGATTTCTCTGCATTTGCGGAAGGAGCAGCCTTTTCTTTTTCCCACATTCCATCTTCAACCTCGTCCTCAGTTTTCTCTTCCCCAAGACCTTTTCTTTTTCGTGCATAGACCCTCATTTCGTCGTTTGGAGACTGTAGTGCAACAGTAAGTCCTTTGCTGGGGTGAGCTAGGTGAAGATTATTTCTCTTCTTGTTCCTCGCTGCCAGTCTTCTCTTCCTCTCACCGCTCGTTTCATGCTTGTAATGAGACCACATATGGGCTGCAAATGTTTGTGACGTATCAAACACTCGTTTGCATTTAGGGCATTTGTAGGGACCGTACTTCTTGCAAGGAAGACTATGAATTCTTCCATCGTATTCATCGTCGTTTTGATTTTGAATCCTGCTGTGCTCGCCCAAATTAGGCTTTTGAATATTGGGCATGTTAAGTTCCTTATGACTAGAGTTTGAGTTCAGTCGAGGGTTTCGGTCATGAGCTGGGTTTTTACCCTTGTTTGGAGATGCACGTGGACTCAGTTGTTTAGGATCAAGAACCAGTCCGTCCCCCGTGGCCTCGGCGCGATCATCGAGCTCAAAAATACGAGGCGTTGGTGGATTTAATGGTCGGTTTTGACGACGATGAAGATTGAAAAATGGCTCAATTTCATTGAATGTTGGATGATTCACTTGGCTGGATGAAATTGTGGTTTGGTTTCTGAAATTGGGTTGGCGTTGAAAATGGACACTATTGTTTCCGCTTAGTCCTCGGACACACGCACTACCATTCGCAGCAAATCCCTGCGAGGGAACAGTACTAGAGTTTGGAGCAAACAAACGCTCGATAGTTGAGGTTGGTGTAAGAAATCGAGTCGTTTTCATGACCTCGGAGAAACCTGTGACCTCATTTGGAGGAAAACCCATTTGGTTTTGCAAGGGAGAATAATCAATGAAACTATGAATTTGAACTCTATTTGGGGTAACATAAGTTCTCCTCACTTCAGTCATTCTTTGGCCAAAACCAAGTTGGCCAAGACCAATTGATGGCTGATATCTTTGAGGAATGACACCATTTTGCTGAAAACCTAGGGTTGTATTAGAAAGAAGAAGCAGCTGACTTAGCTGAGAACTGGTTAATCCGCCGCCATTCACATGGTTCAGATCGAAATTTGAGGTGTTTTGTGAAAGGAATAGATCATCAATGGTTTCATCCCTGAGACCTAAATCAGAAAGATGATTGAAATTCATAGCCACGAGAGAAATTGGGTGAAAAATGTAGGGAAAATTGCAGGAGAAATTGGTTAGAAACTTGCAAATGTGAAGATTGTGATGCAAATTACAGGTTTCGTGTAGCTATTTTTATAGCCAATGCTTCATGCAATGCAAATCTGAGTATTGTGCATGATGCCAAAACGGAGTTATTACTGGGGATGAGAGGGAATCTGCTTATTTTCCAATAGATGGAAAAAAGTAAGCAATAATTATGAAGATGTAATGCTCAATTAATGTTTCCTGTTTGGCATTTCACTACTTAGTCCTTTTTTTGGGCTTATAATTAATTTGACACATTTAAGAGAAACCCCAAAAAAAAAAAATTGCTAGTCCTTAACTTAAAATTATAACATAAAGGTCCCTTATGTTTTTAAATTTATTACGAATAGGTCTCTGATTCTTATTAAAACAACTGAAATCTCTGTATACTCTTAAGTCCTATTGTTCAAAGCCGAAATTATAAGAATACTTTGGTCTTTTCTGTAGAGATTAAGAATTTATTTGATACAATTACATACAGATAAAGGCATTCTTTATCTGTAAAATTACATTTATATTAAAGATATAAAATTTGAGGGACTTAGATGCAATTAATCCATGAATTGAAGTAGGAATGTGGGGTCAATTGGATTTGATTTTTGGTGGTTCTTCAATTAGATTTTGTTTTTAAAACAAAATCTTAAATTGCATTTGATATTATGAGAGCAAGAACAGAAGACAATAGGGTACCATTCAATTTATAAAGAGGGAAGCCTCTGAATTTAGTTAATTTTATAAAGAAAGTTAGAGACTGCAGGTAGCTTTTATTACTTGCTAAAAATTGCTACTAAAATTATATGGATACAGAGTTGTCTCAACAACATGCATAGAGCTGGCAATGGGTTAAAATTTGGACAAAACATAGAACTAATATAAAATATGTTATGGAGGAATCATTATTTCCAAAGTTTACATCAATATCCACAACTTGATACATCATAACGAAGCCTTTTATACATGCCTATTAGTTAATATATTATCTATATAGATATGGGTTGTTAAATGGTGTATCCTGTTAAAATTTTCGTGCATGAATTTGTAATAGTCAATGACATATATATTGTATAGATTTGGCTAAGATATTTTTCATATATTTTATATTTTTTAATATAAAACTTAAAATATGAAATATAAAATTAAAATAATTAATAAAAATTTAAAATATATAACATAAAAAATTTAAAACGATTGACATAAGAGTTGTTTAAAAAAATTTAATATATTTTACATTTAATGTATTGTAATCAAATTATTTATTGTACATATTATTACAAGACAAGATTGTGTCTTATAATTACATTATTTGAAAAAATACTGTCCCACAAATAAATAAATAAAAATTTAAAATGATTGACATATGAATTTTTAAAAAAAATTGTGTGCATCTCATATTTAGTGTACTGTAATCAAATTTTGGATAATAGACGAGAAATATAATATGTTTTTACTTTTAAAAGAAATTTTTAAAAGAAAATGACTAAAATTAAGCCTTATATATCATGAATTTTATGTTTTATTTTCACAAACATCGAGCACCATTTGTAGTAATAAGAAATTGATAATTTTAACAAGAATAAGAAATTAATAAGAAATGGACTCAAGAGCACAGAATGCTTGCAATGGGATAAATTTGAACATAATTTAACTATAAACTATTACAATAATTCTCCACACAAAGATTGGCAATCTCAAAATTAGTGAATGATAAATAAGAAGTCTATCAAATGAATTTAAACATACCATTACTGATCTTAAATACCTTACTATTGTTTTTATATTTTAAAATTAAAACTGATTATAGAATTTTTTTTACTAATAAAATTTTAATTATTATCGTTAAAATAGTTAATAGCAATCTAAACTATCCATTTAATTGTTCATAATTTTTTTAATTTTTTATATTAATTAATTCAACAATCACTAAGATATTTTATTTTTTTATTATGAAAAGGTATCATTATGATACATAATAATAACATATCAATTTTTTAATTTTGTAATTTCTTTTAGTAATAATATTTTTAACATTAATATCGATTTAATCAAACGTGCATCGCATAATGAATGAATTTTAAACTTAATCTTAAGATTATTTAATACGTAATGATCTAACTTGTGCGAGCTAAATGACCACTAAAATTTAAATTTTATTTTACAACTACTTGACCTAAAATAATTTAACTCGCGCCAAATTACAATTAAATATTCAATTCAATTTCAAATTAAAATTCAAGCATAGCTAATACTCAAGTGTATTCATCAAACACATCTATCTACTAAAAGATTTTGTTACCTAAAACACGAAACACAAGTCTATTAGATACTGCAGAGAGGCAGAAGAACCTCGTACAAGAAAGGAAAAACATTAACATTAACATAAACAACATGCAAGAACAAGAAAAAGAAAAAGAAAAAGAAAAACATAGCCATGACTTCAACAAAGAGTCACTCATTTTTCTTCTTAATCCAAACATCAGCCAGAGAGCTTCCCGCAGAAGCTGTTCCAGCAACGATATTCTTTCCTTTCTTCCTCTGAGTTCTACGATCACTCTTGGTCTTTCCAGCCCCTTTCGCCTTCTTCTCTGAATTGTTTCTTGAAAGATTGGTCAGAAACAATGGAAATACCATCCCTTGAGTGAAGAAGATGAAGATTTTTCTTCTTGTATTTGGCAACAAGTCTTTTCTCCCTCTCAGCAAATGTTTCAAACTTGTAGTGAGATGCTGCTGCATGAGCTGCAAACGACTGAGATGTAAGGAAAACTTCTTTGCATTTAGGACATGTGTAAGCCCCGTATTTTTTGCGAGAAAGGCTGTGAGTTCGACCATCATTGTTTTCTTCCTCTTCATCTTCCTCGCCATCAGAAATTTCTACAAAATTTATTCTACGAACTTTCTCTTGGTTTCTTGGAGTTTTCGTCAATGGAGTAGAACGATTTACAGCTAGATTTCCGTAAGACTCATCCAGTAGTTCATGAACAGGTTTTTGAAGCTGATCCCCACCAGGTTGATTTTCATCCTGCTGTTCCACAAACACATTCAAAAACTCAGGATCAAGAATTTCATCAATTTTAGCCATGGATAAAGGATCACCTAGGTTTATGAAATTAGAGTTTGGTTGGTCCTGTGTAGGGTTTCGGTTACAAGCAATCTGAAAAGGCTGATCAGTTTTAGTGAAAGGAAGTTGATGAACAGGTTTTTGAAGCTGATCCCCACTAGGTTGATTTTCGTCCTGGTGTTCCAAAAATACATTCACAGGCTCAAGATCAAGAATTTCATCATTTTTAGCCGTGGAAGAAGGATCACTTGGTTTATGAAATTAGAGGTTGGTTGGTTTTGTGTAGGGTTTTGGTTACAAACATTCTGAAAAGACTGACCAGTTTCAATGAATGGAGAATTCGCATTGCTCCACATAGTTGTACTCATCCTTGGTGAACTGGCTTGGTTTTGTGTGAAGTTTTAATGGAGTATATTATGAAAAGATTGCTCGTTTCGAGCCATAAATGGATCATTCATCGTGAACAAATTTGTGTTTCGGAGAGAAGACTGATGTTGTATCCGATTTGGATGGAACATTGCATCCAAGAGAGATCCATTTCCCTCACCAAATGGCTGAAATGGTTGGTTCGATACCAAAATTCGGTTCTTGATGAACAGCAGAAATGAATTGATCATTCGGAGTCAAAAGCCGATTTCTGATTGAATTTGAAGTGGGAAACTTGGTTTCCACAACTTCATGACACTAACTTCACTAACATCAGGTTGATTTTCAACAGGAAAATAATTAATGACACTTTGAACTTGCACTCTATGTGGTGAAGGATGGTTACTTCTCCTAATCACGTCACTAATTCTTTGCCGCAAACCAAGTTGGCCAAGACCAATTTGGCTGCTGCTCATGCCTCTTTGGGAAGTAATAAGCTCATTATTTTGGCCATAATTTGCATGGTTTTGAAAATTATTTGAGTTGTTTGTAAGAAGCTGAACATCAAATCCACGCCCATCTTCGTTCATATTAAAATCGAAATTCGGCAATTGCAATGGACGGGAAGAATTGGAGCCAAAATTAGGGTTGGAATTGAAGGAATTGAAATTCAAAGGCATGGGAAAGATATTGAAAGAGATACTCAAAACCTTTGATTGATAGAATGCAAAGCTTGAATTGTGAGGTGTATAGGCTTCGTGGGTTGCTTTCTTATAGCGGAAAGTCATGAATTTTATCCACACAAAAATTAAATTCAATCACGACACGCAGAAATATTGCATCCTGGATATGATTTGACATTGATAAAAGGCCAAAAATGGTTATTAATTCTGTTGATAAGAGAGAATCTGAGGAAGGAGCAATAGATAGTTAGATACAACTTTGCATACGTGATATCATTTAATTCAATTTTCATTTCTCACGATGCACACAATTAAAAGAGTTGGCTATGTTTGCATGTATGCACAAGATTTTATCGCAAAATTTGCCGATGTGGGCATATATTTATTGCCAATTTAACGCTCATGGGTTATGGTAGGGTATCGAACGGTGCTTAACCATTAAAGCTTTTCCCCAAATAAAGAACTCGCCAAACCTTCGAGAAATTGCTAATATCCAACTGAAATCTACCAACTAAAGAAATCATGCAGATTCCAGTCTGTATCATGAACTCTCGTTAAGTGACAATTTCTTTTTGGCAGCTCCGCGGCATTAACAGGAAAAGGAGAAGAAAGAAAGAAAGAAATTATTATCAAATTAGTCCATGTGATGTAAAAAAACAACATTTAAATCTACGACTTTATTGTTTATATCAAATTAGTCCCTTTTGTGTTCATCTTCCTCACCTTTGAGTTAACAGAAAAATCAAATACAAGCATATGAAATTCTTTAAAACAACATTGTAATGAGCAAAAGTAATGGAACTTGCAAGGGACCAGAAAAATTAAATGATAAAATTTGATAATAAATAAACGAAATATATGATTTTAAAATAAAATTTAATTTTGATACTTGTTTGGAAATAAATTGGCAATTGATTCCATATAAGGAAACCAATGCAATGTTTAAGGTCATAAAATCCAAGCCAAATAAGGATAACTTCATATGGTTAGATTTTATTTAGTAATCTCTTTTAAGGTTATCCCTTTATGTACAAAAATGTTTTTTTTTTAATTTTTTATATGATAAATGAATTCATCATATACAAAAGTGTAAAAAAAATAAGTGATAAATAAATTTTTTAGTACAACAAAAATCAAAATTAAATTTCTTACCAATTCAATGTAAATAAAATTTAAAATTTGTCTCTCTTGTATCGTCTCTGAGAAAGTTTATCAATTAAAATAAATACAAATTATAAAAGAATAAAACGATTTCATTGAGTGTATTGTTACAAATTAATTAATTTGTCATCATATATAGCAAGAACAACATTGTAATTTTTCATCAAAAATTTTCTTTTATTTGGCATGTAGCCTAATTTTGAAATTTCAATTAGGAAAGAATATGAATTCACCCATGTTCATACCGCGTAGACCAACTAATCTTTCTTGTTATATATGGCCGATATTATCTCATATCATTAAAATATTAGTTAATTAGATAATTTACATAATTATATCTACCTGTCGTTTCTTAATTTTTTAATACCTTTCACCTCTCTCTTTATATATATTTATCTAAAATTTTTAATTTTATATAATTTTTTACTAATAAATTAATATATTCTTAATGTTAAGATTAAATTAAGACATTATAATTAATTCACATATAAAATATAATTTCAATCGTTCATTTAAGATTAATTTAATAATATATAAAAAACGTAAAAAATTGTGCAAAAAGTAAAAAATTATGCGAAAGGTAAGAACTTTTTGATCATAACTCCGTCTATATATATATTGATTTTAGTTCATTGGGTTCTCTTAATCTCTCTTGGTTTCTCTTGAAGTAATCACAGAATTACAATTTCTTATTCCTTCATGGATGATGACCAAATTGACAGTGATCCCAAACGATATAGAGAAGAATGGTTCGATGTTGCCATTCCTGTTGGCAAAGAATTTGAACTCCCCAATATTTCAAGCACTCTGATGAAGCGATGGCTGATGAATCGTAACACAAACAAATCTCAAATCCAAACCCTTGCAACAACAAAATCAGCTGATGCTGCAGCAAGTGATGTTGCTGCTACAGAACCTGATCTGGCAGCGGAAAATTGCGAAATTCACATACAAATCTCTTCCTCTCCTTCTCCTTCTATCGGCACAAATCATACAAATACTGTTTCTAGTGTTTCGAGAAGTGATAGTCCTAAGAGTGACTTGATTCTTGCTAAAAACCAACAATCCCTTGTCCTATTACCTTCAAATAAACAAACAGTCGCTCCTGTTTGCGTCAAATCTGCCAATTTTCAGCCGAATAGTCCATCAAACCAAGAGTCTTCTTCTAGCATTTCACCATCAGCTTGCTCGAATCAAAATCTTGAAGGAAGCCTGGCCAACGAGAACGAAACGAGTCCTTCGATTAAGCCAAAACAAGAAGTTCAAGATTCAGTTGATTCCAAGCCACCCGAGAAGCTTCATGCAGACAGAAAATCCAATGCATGTTGTCTTCATAGGCTCACCATGCAAATTAACCCGTCAAAATCAGGCGAGAAAACGAAAGAAAATGATCAATTTCAGTCTGATTTCGAAGGAGATCACAAATGTTTCGTGTGCAATGTAGCATTTGCAACTGGAAATGCCTTGGGAGGACACATGAGTTCTCATGCAAAGAAAAGGAAAATGCAAGTGATGCGAAACGGCGGCCTGTCGATTTTCAAATCAGATGAAACATTTTCAGATTATGTTGAAGAACAAGGATCTGAAAATGGCTCAAATCAGCCCCCCACTGAATCCTCGGCGGCAACCGATAAGTCGACCGTGAGAACCGAGGAGACGATTGAAGGAAATGAATCATTGAAGAAGCAAAAAAATGAGAAATCAATCGAGAGTGATGCTTAGGCAATAGTAACTCTTTGTTAAGGCATGAGGAGGTTATTCTCTCGTGCCCCATGATAATTAAAAAAATAATAATAATAATAAAATAATTATTTATATTTTAATCTCTTTAAATTTATTTACATTTTTATCTCCTTCTTGGTATGTTTTTTTTTTGTGGATTAATTTTTTTAAAATTTTTAATTTTTAATAAAATATTAATACATAATAAAATTAATTATAAAAAATTTAAATTATATTTTAATAAAATTTATAAATTAATATTTTATTTTATGAGATAAATTAATAAATTAAAATTAAAATTTAACCATATTATATTATTATTAATAAAAATTTTTAAAAAAATTTCAACTTATATTTTATATTTCAATCCTTACAAGAGTTTCGTATTTTATTATGATCCTTTGTTTTATAAATATTAATTAAAAAATAAGAGTAATTATTTATATTTTAATTTTTTTCAAGTGTGTTCTTAATACTTTAAAAAAAAAAAAGTTTATATCTAATCGACATAATTAAGCAAACGCATAATTAAAGTTTACATGTACTTAAAAAGTTTAATACAGATCCATTATAAGATGGTTCTTAAGTTTGACCCTAAACAAACTACAAAGAAACTACTGTCGACACTTATTTCGACCTGGATTGCACGTTAACATATTTTGTTCCGGTACCAGAAAATGCCTTTGGTTGGAGAACTCTCGTCCGGCTCGACGTAAACACACGCTTTGGCCTCCCTCCACATCGCTTTGTAAAAGGGGGTATCGTCGAACTGGTAATACTGACCGAGCA
Source organism: Swietenia macrophylla (assembly GCA_032401905.1). Taxonomy (NCBI): domain Eukaryota; kingdom Viridiplantae; phylum Streptophyta; class Magnoliopsida; order Sapindales; family Meliaceae; genus Swietenia; species Swietenia macrophylla. Next base: position 556,979 of record CP135565.1, read on the forward strand.
CTGGTTTGATGGCATTCGTCGCCTCCATTGCGTGATAATGCGGCATGGTTGAGAAGAGATGATGAGTAACATGCGTGTCCGTAATGTTATGGAAAACCGTGTTCAGCACGCCGTAATCTCGGTCCATAGTCGCCAGAGCTCCCCGCAGCCAGTCCCATTCTGATGAGTCGTAGTGTGGCAGCGCAGGGTGAGTGTGCTGCAAGTAAGTGATTAAGACGAGAAAGCCATTCAGGATGAGTAGCGGTACTCCATAGACGCATACAAGCCAAGCCAGTCCTTTCGCCATGGCAAGGCGATAAAGTACATAAGTTACAGCAAAGATTCCGGAATCAGATACGAATATCTGGATTCTCTCGCGGTTGGAGAAAATGGGGCCGTAGGGATCGAAGTGACAAGCAAAACGATCGTAAGGTCTGCCGGAAACATTGAATGTTAAGTACAATGGCCATCCGAGACTGAGTGTAATTAACAGTGTCAGAGCTCGGCCTGGTGGGTTGTTGAAGTATTTGGAGTACCATGCGATTTTGGACTTGGTTTTTGGGACAAACACTTCGTCACGCTCAAGCGATCCGGTGTTGGAATGGTGGCGGCGGTGACTGTACTTCCACGAGAAGTACGGGACCAAGAGGGCAGAGTGGAGGACTAATCCGACGGTATCATCAACCCATTGGTAGTCACTAAAGGCATGGTGACCACATTCATGGGCAATAACCCAGACGCCAGTGAGAACACAGCCTTGGAAAATCCAGTAAATGGGCCAAGCAGAGTAGGAAAGTGGAGAAGGGAGGATGTGGAAGTAATTGGTGGCAATGTAGTAGAAGAGGAAGGACAACGAGAGGTCGTAAACGACGTAGGAGAATGATCGGAGGAGGGAGCGCTGGAAGCAGTGAGGTGGAATGGCTTTCTTGATTTGGCTAAGAGTGAATGGAGGTTTTTCGTACGGCGCATGCTGCAGTGGGTCTTCGCTGTTCTTCATGCTGGGTACTGAACGGCCACCGGCTCCAATAGTTGCCTCTGAAATTTCAAAGCATCATAACAGTAACAAAGCAACAAGATCAGCGTGAACATTGAATCCATAGCAGACAACACACAGGTTGAGAAACTGTAATCAATCGATAAGTGAAAAAATAACAGCCATGAACATTGAAATAATTTGACCTAAATTAATAGAGCATGTCGTGGGGGACAGAAAACGTTACGAAATATTAATGTAAATGCTGCCATTGTCATTAGCTAGCAGATCCAGCATATGGACCACATCATGACAATTTGTCATGAAATGGGCCATTTCCATATCTATATATGTGCGTACGAACAAATCAAAATGCAAAACCATTAACATTCGGACCCTGTTGCCGGTTCGTTTTCCCAAATGAAGTAGAACATGTCACGTTCTAGACAATAACGAAAAAACAGAACACACTTGCATATAAGCATAAATCATAAAGGGCCCGATGATTTTTATTTTCTACTTCGGGTTATGGTTGGTTATATGTCAACCATAAGGTGTGGACAAGATTTCAGTATCGTGAACATGTGTATACACTGGCTTTAACTTGCATGCGCACATGAATTGCTCCATAATTCATCTTGTTTGTACCGAAACGTTAACATGCTCAAGAAAAGATTATTATCAGTAACGTCTAAGAGACTGGTTGGGCCAAAATAGAAAGCATAACCCAAAACTAATGCAATTACCGGTTGTACGCAATCCATCCAAGAAGAAATCGATTTAGAATAATGGAACAATAAAACGACGTCGTTGCCAAGGGGAAAAAAATATAGAAAACGGAAACTGCAGAGAATCCGGGAAATATCTCGACTGCCAATCACAAACAAATTAAACTGTGTGTCTGGATACCAGTCTACCCATAAAACGATTTCTTATAATATATATAAATTAAAAAAGAGTGATTAATTGCATAACAAATGCGTTATACCAACTCTTGGAAATTTATTTCGTTTTTAAAATGGTGTTTTTGAAGATTGTTTTTTGAAAAAAAAAAGAAATCGAGTAAAATAATTGTTTTGAGAAACAGGTTATGGACAATGAAAACATTTTCCTTCGATTTTAGTTATAATTTTGAAAACATTTTCTGTATTTTTGCAAACATGAAACCATTTTTTAAAACAAAACCCAGCAGCGTTGTTGTCTTGAATTTCCACTGTTGCAATGTAACGACACAAAATCACTAAGAAATCTGTGAATGGCTAAAGAACAAATGGTGGATCATCAAGAGATCTAATTCAACATGCAAGATTATGAAGCATGCATGTGAAACAAAACTGACCTCGTAGAGAAAGCGCTTTCCCTAGAATCACTTCTTGCTGAAAAGAAGTACTGTTTCTCTCTCCCTCCCTTCGCCTTCCTTTCTCTCTCTGGCTATTTCTGTTTAGCCGTCTGGGTTGGCTGGCATTTCCCTAAGATGTCCTCTATATAAGCACAACTGAAGGACAACTGAAGGAATCAATCTTTATTTATTTATTTTGATACGTGGGCATTTCTTATTGGATGGTATGGACACGAAAAAATATGATAGTTACATCTGATTAATCAGCAACCAGTTACCGCAAAGGAACGGTCTTGATCTTGCGTGAGTAGGTGAGGTTTATTGTGCCAGATTCTTTTGTAAAATAACCAAAATGACCTTTCCATCGTTGGACTGTAGTTTCATCCTAGTAGTTTCCTCATTAATCAGAAGTGAGAGTGAATGACTAAAATACCCTTGCATGATGGATGATGGCGATGCGACGTGGAATTAACCAAATTCACTCGTCAGAGTCTTTTGACAGGTTTCAGTTGAAATGGAGGGAGTAGGAGGCAGTAGCATGTGAAATTATCACAGGTTGAGGCAGGTGACTGTCACCTGACTCGGGTGACTGGCGTAAAGTAAAGTGGAGTGCAGTGCCGTGCAGGCCTGCCATTTTGCTTCGATTGTCGTGGCCACCTGCATGGGAATATTTCTTCATCACCCCGTGGATCTTCTCTCGGTCTCACCCACACCATTTTAATATATTTTTATTTTCTTTTCAAACTGTTTTTTAATTGTTTTTTTATTTGGAGACAAAATGTCATCGATAATTTCACTTATGATATGTGATTTAAAATATAATATTTTTTATATGACAATTTGTCTTTTTTAATTAATCAAAAATAAAAAATTAATTTCTATTCTACCATTTTATCGGGCTAAAATTTAGACCCGGTAATAGTATGATTAAACCGGGCCGAGAACGGATCTTTCCGTTCATAATTGCCCACCCCAGTCCAATCGTCTGACCTATGCTTACCTGTTAGGTGGTGTACTTAGTAAACGTGGAAATTATTTAGAAGCACTCAGATCTTCCAACTGAGTACTCTTTTTGGGCTTTATTGGACCTGGGTTTCTCCACTTCGTAAAGGAGCCCAACTTCTAATCATAACAGAAGTCGTGAAAAAGTCAAAAACCTTTGGGGTTTTGATTTTTGTGTCTCTCTTCCCTCCTGTCCCTCCTAGTCGCAGGAACGTCTTAACAGACAGTCAGAGAGACACGTGACGTGGCTTCAACTATCTCTAATCTTTTCTACTTCGGATCCCGGCGTTCGGTTGTACTAGAATGGAGTGCGGTGGCGGCCGCAAGAGAGGAAGGCCTGACGTTTCCTTGAATGGCAATGGCGGTTTAAGAAATCCAAGCAAGGTACACTCATGATGCTGTTATTGTTCAACTCTTTTATTAGTATGCTCTGAGAGGTGTGAATTTTTATCCTGTTGTGAGCATTAGTGTTGTTGAAGCTTGTAATTGTTAGTTTTTGGTGTGTAAAATTCTCTTTCCTTCATGCTTATTTGAGGTTCGCACAAAGTTTGGTTTAGGTGAAAAGCTTTGTGTAGTCGCTGCGAAAGTCAGTAGGGGATACAGGAATGAAGTTTGAAATAATAAGTTCGGTCGAGATGTATTAAAACAGTGCATGGCTGAGCTTGAATTTTGACTGTTGATGTAATGTGGTTTTGCTAATACATTCACGAAATAGGTTGTGTTTGTAATTTATAAATTTTCACGTCTGAACAAGTAAAAGATTTAAGCTAGATAAAGCTGGATGAGATACAGGATGTGAGAGTTCTTTACTCTTCCATTATATTTTCTGCACTACCTTATTTGTTTTGTGTGAGTATCTGTTCCCATTTCATTTGCATTATACGGGCATCGTTTCAGAGTATTCTGTTGAATAGTTATAGGTTTCTCAAGGATTGTGAGTTGAGTTAATTTGCTGAAAGATAATTTTGGAAACTTCACAAGTTAGAAGTGTTGTGTTTGCAATAGTGTGAAATCAATTGATTTCTTTAACTTCTGTGTAATGTCTCTTGGTGAATTATTGGCATTGTTAATAGTGGTAGTCTATTTATTTTTTGGCTGTTAGCTGAAAATTATTCTTGCATTTCTTGCTGTGGCACTTATTCTTGTCTAGCTTTCTCTGTTTATGTTGGTAGACATATCTTAAACTATGGAATTTGGGACTAGGCAAAAAAAACTCGGGAACCATGTAACCGAACCTATGGGTTCAGTCCTGTTATGAAAATTTAAAATTTACAGTCAGGTATTTTTTTATTTTTGGAAGAACTGAATTGACCATTCAACTTCTTTTTTGGTCATCTCAGCAAGGAGCTTAGACCATGAAATAAGTGATCAAAGGGAAGAAAAAGATAGGATAAGTTGGTCACTCCCAAAATCTCAGAAAGTAGCAAAAGGGCACAAGGAGCAGTTACAACGGCTTCAGGAAAAGGTTGGTTCAAGAAAACTATTAGGAATGAATCATTGAGCTCATGAATTGTTGTTGTAGTTTTTGATTGGTTCAACACGTAAAAACGTCCTGGGGTGGTACAAGTTGTTTGGGGTTTGAATCCCAATCACACTAGGGTAGGTAGTGGTTTGGTTTACATTTATTCAATATTAAAAAAAATCATGAATCTTAGTTAAATGCTTTGGGCACTAAATAACTGGGTTTCTTGAGTTTGACATGTTGCATTTACATTTACTTATCAAAGAATGTTTTTTATTGTGGTTAGTGAAGTGATTGATAAAGTTTTCTGCAGGACCCAGCAATTTCTGCAAGAACATGACAAGGAGCTTCTTGAATTTGATGATGATATTGATGTGAGTGCAATTAATGTTCAAGTGTTTAATGATTCTAGTGTGTGCTGAACGGATGGCTCCATAAAATCTCTTGCAATTCTATGCAGGATGATGTTGATATGCAAGTAGATGAGGAAATTATTGAGCATGATAGGGAAAATGAGGAAACTACTGCAATGTTTGATTCCTGGTGTAATTCAATTGAGGAAAATAGACAATTAGGTGCAGTTCGTTCTCTTATGAGAGCTTTTAGGGTTGCCTGCCACTATGGTGATGATGCTGGAGATGATTTATCTGTGAAGTTTAGTATTGTGTCTAGCAGTGTTTTCAATAAAATAATGTTATTTGTACTAAGCCAAATGGATGGGATAGTTCAAGTTGTTGAAACTTCCTAGTTCTGGAGGAAAGAAAGAGACTATAACAGATCTGGTAAACACGAAACTGTGGAAGAATTACAGCCATTTAGTTAAGTCATATCTTGGAAATTCTCTCCATGTTTTGAATCAAATGACTGATGCAGAAATGGTATCGTTTACTTTGCAGTGCCTCAAATATTCATCCTTATTCTTGGCTGCTTTTCCAAGCCTCCTAAGGAAATATGTTAAGGTATGCACATACCTATACATTATTTTCTGAAAATTCAATATTTTCTTTGTGATTCTTGCCTGGGAAACCTTGTGGTTTGTCTCGGATCTTCACATCATGGTCTGTTTTAATATACAAGTACATATAGCTTCATATATTTTATTTCAGTTGAGCCCTTCACTGCTTCTCCTATTCACTTAAAGCTTTAAGTTGAATTTCTTAATATAATTTTATCACTTAATAGTGTTTATCTGTATTTTGTCAATAGAATTTTCTTTTAAAATTAATAGCTAAATGTGCATTAATTTGTATTTTTCTTGAATTTTTCAGGTTGTTCATTTTTTGGGGTACAGGTGGTGGTGCCGTCCCTGTTGTCTCTTTTCTATTTTTAAGAGATTTGTGCGTTCGGCTTGGATCTGGTTGTTTGGATGACTGCTTCAAAGGGATAAACGAAGCCTACATATTGAACTGCCACTTCATAAATGCTGTAAAATTACAGCATATCCAGTTTCTTAGTAATTGTGTCGTAGAACTTCTTGGGGTGGACCTTCCTACTGCATATCAACATGCCTTTGTTTTCATCCGGCGGTTGGCCTTGATTTTGTGAGATGCATTTAATGTGATAAGGTGCTATTTTGTTTCCTTTTCTTTCTTCTCTTTTAAAGAAATTTTATTCTTTCAATTTGATTCTTTCTTCTTTTTTTTATTATTTATGGATTTTCAGTGCATCTGAATTTTGACTTATTGTGGTGGATTTTTTGCTTCTTATCTAGTCTTAGAAAATTATTAGTTTATTTTAGCACTTTAATCTCAGTGGATGTGAGCTTTTCAACTTTCTCAATATTGTTTTACCTGAGTTTCTTTCTCTCTTGGTAGGAAGCATTTAAAAAGGTTTATGAGTGGAAATTCATAAACTGCCTTGAGCTTTGGACGGGAGCTATATGTGCCTATGGTTCAGAAGCAGATTTCAAACCCCTTGCTTATCTGTTGACCCAAATAATCTCTGGGTTTGCCTGCCTAGTTCCAAATGCTCGATACGTTCCCCTTAGATTACAATGTGTAAGAATGCTTAACCGAATTGCTGCTTCTACCAGTACTTTCATGCCAGTTTCTATGCTCCTTTTGGACATGCTGGAGGTGAAAGAACTGAATCGGCCCCCCACTGGAGGGGTTGGCAAAGCTGTTGACTTGCATACCACACTGAAGGTATTTTTAAGCACATATACCTTTCTTTGTCAATTATACTATTGCATCATGACCTTTCTCTTCATGTGAGTTTGGAGCATTTTATAGGTGAGCAAGCCTACCCTGAAGACGCGAGCATTCCAGGAGGCATGTGTGTTTTCTGTGGTTGTAAGAGCTTGCTCAACATTTAGCACAATGGAGCTATTCAGTTGCTTTCTTTGAGTTGTCATTTATTCCATCGGTGCAGTTGCGTAACTTTTGCAAATCTACCAAAGTTGAAAGATTCCAGAAAGAAATGAGGCAGCTTATTCGACAGGTATATTCTTTAGAATGATAGTCAGATATTTCATGTATGCATAAAACGATCAAGATTTTGTAAGTACTTGCGTGAATCCTGTTAATGCTCTAATCTTCCATTGTCCAGATTGAGGCTAATTCTGAGTTTACATATGTGCGGCGTGCATCAATCACTTTTCAACCAAATGATCCTGCAGCATCATTTTTTCTTGAGGTCTACCCATAGCTAGTCCGTGTGTCACAAAATATATATTTGCATGCAGTATTTTCTGGACATCCATGATTCTTCATTTTTGTGCTGAATATTTGATATATCTATTGTGTCATATTCAATTGTGGATAATTAATTAGGAAGCTAATTGATTAGTGCTTCAACCGGGTGAGAGTAGAAAATTATTTCCTCTTCCATGTTATCTATATGGACGGATGCGTGAAATTGGAGTTGTCGCCCTTTTTGTTACTTGAGGAAAATTATTTATATACCTTACACATCTCTAAAATTATTTATATACCTTACACATCTCTTTTCAGTTGTTTTTAGCTGTCAGCTTCTGACACACTGTCCTAGGTTTGTTCTTAGAACAAATATTCAGTTGCAATTTGAGAAGTGTAGTTCAGGATGTTTGTGATTTCTCCTGTCTTCTCTTTTCTCACTAATGCATTGATCAGACTTCGTTATAATTGATACCGTTCGAAGAAACTGACAGATTTTATTTTGTCATAGGATGAGAAAAAGTCAGGTTCTAGTCCTCTGTCACGCTATGTTCTAATTCTACGCCAGAAAGCACAACAAAGATATGACTCATTGATAGAATCCAGGTTTTTAATTGTGTTTGTTGTTAGCATTTACCTGTATGTAATGTTTCCTTCTCGAGATTTCTCATTTTCTGATGTGTATGGTTTCAGTGTTCTTGTGGGTGAGAAGGCTTCTGTCTTCTGGGATAAAAAATTACCAGCTAGTGATGATGAAGATGATACTGGAGACAAGCAAGGTGCCACCGTTTTCAGTTCATCCTGGTTACCTGGAAGTGATTCGAAGAATGATTTTCAAGTCCCCGTTCTCTCTCTCTCTCTCTGTTTACTTGCTGCTTCAGTTGCATTTTTCCTTTTCCGCTGGGTTGTGACAAATTGTCTGACACTAGTTTTCCAGAGCTAGCTAAACCTCCTAAAAAGGAGAAACAGGAAAAGAAGCAGCAGCGGCAGCAGCAGGAAGGTGTAGCTTTGGAGGAAGACGTCGTGGAGGACTTGGTATTTAGCTCCGACAAAGAGTCTCTGAGTGACCACCCCTCACATATATATATATATATATTACACTTTTTTTTTTTTTTACACTAATTTTACATTATAATTCATGCATATATAAAATATAATTTAATTATTTAATTTAAATTAATACAATATTATATAAATAGTATAAAAAAAATATGTGTTCTTGATCCTAAACCTATGTGAGCGGGCCTGCACGTGTTAAGAAATAATTAACTTATTGTTACTAATTTTGCTCATTATTTTTACTCTTATTTTAATTTTATTATTACATTTTATAAAATTGTTTAAGAGAATGTGTTAGGTTCTCATTAATATATGAAGAAAAATTGTTTGCTTAAATATAAAGATTTAGTTAATATATATTTTATGTATTTTATATTTTTGACGTAAAATTGAAAATATAAAATATAATATTAAAATTAACATAAAATTTAAAATATTTAACATAAAATATTTGAAATATAAAATATAAAAATTAAAATAATTATTGTAAAATTTAAAATATAGTATAAAAAAATTAAAATATCAATGCAAAACTTAAAATAATTAACATAAAAATTTAAAAAATAAGATACATGATATGTATGATAATTAAATCTTAAATATAAACATTTAGAATATACGACAAATAAAATTATCTAAAGATTAATTTTAATAAATTTTTTAAAAAATTAATTTAAATTTAAATTTAAGATAGTAAAGTTAGGGCATAAAGTGGACCCAAATGAATATCATTCTCATTTATGAAATGATTAAAGGTGAGCAAAAAAGGCAATACAATTGTTTCATATATTTAAGTAATAACAAGAGAGTTATAATCACATTAGCTCACCCTCGTTAAGCTTAATTATTTTTTTGTTAATAAATTTATTGGTACAAGATCTACTCTATTTAAAAAGATTATACCAAATGAATCCTACGAAGTAATGGCAACAACAAACTTACTATATATTCAATAACAAATAATATTAAATTTGCCCATTTTAAAATAAGTAATTAGTTAAAATTATAGTAAAATTGAGTGATAAAATTTATTAACTTAATGATTATATTTCAAAATGAGCTACTTAAAATATAAACGAAAATTTGTTTTTTTAATATAAAATAAACGATTAATTAAGCTTATTTGAACTTAAATTACTTTAAAAGAATAATGATAAAAGTACAAGTATAATGTATTCGATTTCTAATAATATCAATTTTATCCATTATAAAGCAAGTAATTGAGTAAAACATTCATCAGAGTCCAAAGTTTTACAAGAAACAGACAAATTTCTGGTATTAAACTTTTGCCAAACAAAGCACATGATACTATTTGTAAGCAAGTCTCATACGAGCATGCAATTATTGTTTAATTTTCAAATAAAAATACATAAAAATAAAATCTTTATTTTGAGCCTTTAGATTTCACGTATGTATATGTATATGTATATGTATATGTATATGTGTGTGTATGTATCTTCCAACATTGCGATGATCAATAGATCATGGATTAAAATGTCAATCAATTTATCTTAAAATATCATGAATTAAAACATATAATAACTATGAAAATTAAAAGCCTTTGGTGTTCTCATAACATTGGATGATACTCGCTCAATATTTTCATATATAGCATGATATTAGACGTACAGAAAATTTGTCCTTACTTTCCATATAATTTGTTTTTTTTTACCTCTCCCTTTGATTTCCTATAAATGTAACTCTGCCCTCCTGATTCATACATTTCATGCCATCGATTAGTTGATATTATATTGACCAGCTTGCTGTAAGTTTTTCTCTTATTTTCTTTCATTTTCCTTCAACTGAGCCCATGTTTTCTCCTTTTTCTTCTGATATCACTGTTGGCTTTAGCTTATTAGTCAGTCAGTGAGCTTTTTCTTAACGGTTCTTTCATGTTTTACTTCATAATCTTTCATTCAAATTGTTGACGAACTTTGTTGATTATGTATCTTTAGCTTCGTAAACATGATTTTTGGTGTAGCGTAAACATTATTATCGATTGATGAACAGCAAGTTTATAAACACACGAGGGTTACAGATACGTCTACATTCTTCATAAATGGCCATTGATGATCAAATCAGATCAAAAGAGAGAACCCCATATGGGAAACCCAGATTATTTTTGATAAATTAAAGAATTAATTCGAATATTCTGAAATTTCTGTAGCTTAACCTGTTAATCTAATTATTATATATTTGTTATCTCTCACATAAAAAGTGTGTATATTTGTAGTAGCTGCGTCAGTCTTCCAGGTCATTTTGTTTTATTTATCAAGTGCCTGCCTTCACTGTTTCATACATTTCATGCATGCATTTTGCCAAATATTCATAGCCCACATCTCCTTTCTCTCTCTCCATGTTTTTTCTATTCCTTCTATCAAATATTTTTGATCTTATGTTGCAGCAAAATTGAGATTGATGATCATGGATTCTCAAGGGATGATCAATCGGCAAGAAACTAAAACGATGAACGGCTGTGATGACAAGAATGCTGGAAATAAGATTGACTTGACCCTGAAATTAGGGTTACCTTATTGTGATGAAAAGTATCAACCACCCCACATTGGGCAGCATCTTGATTTCGATCAAATCATGACCCCTCATCATCCCAACTTAGAGGTAATTCTTTGTCGTATTATTCTTTTTGAATGTATCTAAAAAATTATGAGAGATTTATAACGAAGTTGAAGATATTAAGTATAAAGAATGTCATATTTTTTCTTGATTAATTTAATTAAAAAAATTAATAAAAAATAAAAATAAATAAATAATATATTTATCTTTTAGTCCACTAAATTTATAATTAAAGTAATTTAGAAATAAAATAAGTGTGTATTTTAATAGAATTTATTATAAAAAATTATTATAAATTTTAAAAAAAGATATTTAATAAAATTCGTTTAATATGTTATGATTAATATCTTGTTCAAGGTATTAAGCGCAAAACATGTCATTTTTTTGTTTTTTAATTTAATCGGGATAAATCGATAAAAGAAATTAGTTTTATTAGTGTTACAATTTAACTAAAAAATTGAAGATTAATTAATTGATAACCTTAGTTTCGCTTTGCTAACAGAAGCTTCAAGTTTATGTGGTGATCTATGATTAGATTGCAACATCTTATAACGATCTAATTTATTTAATTTTTGTAAAGAATAATGTTCAAATTTCTCTAGCATCGTCGTTTTGGTAATTTTCTTCTTAAAATCTCCTTAAACATGCATTCATGGTACACAAATAATTGTTATCTTTGTTCTTCTTTTGCATAATTGGTATTAACAAATAAGCTTGGTTGCTCCATGTGTGTTCAGGTGATCAATGACCTCACAAGCGGCCAATTTATTTTTTCTAACATATTTAATGTTTTTTTTTTCAATAATCTCCTATATAATTGTCAGTCAAATAAAATATTAACTCTTATATAAAAAAAATTTTAAAAATTTTATAATTTAATTGAACACTTGCTCTGTGCCTACGCACGCCTGTGTGTAAATTTAGCATTTTAACCCCCCCAAAGTATTTCAGTTTCAGGCTTCGCCCTCCAAATTCGATGAAATTAGACAATAGCCTAATATTTTTGTTATCGTTTATGCACAGGGAATAAATCACTACAACATGGTGAACGAAGGAATAAACAGGTCAAAAAATATTGGAAAAAGCTTCGATGGCAATGAAATTCCATGGCCACCACCACCAAAATTTGGAAAATACATCCATCCACAATCTTTGGACTCAAATATTAATAAAGGCTATGGTTTCAGTCCATTTTTAAGCTCTTCAAATCCCTACTATCATCACCACCGCTACTACAGCAACGCAAACCCCAATAATAACAATCTGCTGTCAGCAGCAGCAGGCACGGACGATTACACACTTTTCGATATTCCCTCGAGAAGAGCTGATCACGAGTTTATTGCCGGGTGCCCGTCTCGCCGGAAAATGCGGATGCGACGACAGCGCGGTGAAGGGTTTATCCGTCCTTATAAAGATGAGACCCCCGTGTGGCGTAGAGGTCCTCTTGGCCCCAAGGCATGCAAGCAATAAAGCAAGTTTTTTTAGTACAAGAACATCAGAATTAGCTAATTTTTGGTTATCATTGGACTTAAAATCTATATTAATGTCTATGAAAATTCTTGTATGCATGCATAAAGGTGTGTATTTCGAATCAGAGGTTGATACACGTAGCGTCGTTGATTATTTGCAGACTTTATGCAATGCATGTAGAATCAAGTGTAGGTAGGAAGAGGAGAAGAGGATGGCTAAAGAAGCCGGCAAATCCAACAGTCAGGACTCCAATGCTCAAACTGCTTAAAGAGGAATTGGATATTTCAATTTGATAAAAAGTTGTAGGGCTCAAGTTCATCTATTAATCAAAGGATTGATAATGGACCCGCCCCGGGTCATCTTGTGCTCGAGTTCTAGGGCTTATCCGGTAAGTAAAGAGAGAGGAGATTTGTGAATTGCCTTAAAGTTATGAATTTTTAACAGACAAAAAACAACCTGTCAAGCCTAAGTTGGGAAACACAACTCAGTTGAAAGAAAACAAATATACTAGAATTTCAATAAAAGATCCAACTCTTGCGCATCTGCAGTCTGTCGGTCTATTTTTGCATACCAAAATCAATACTTAATAAACATGCCAAATACAAAGGCTATAACAACAAATTTAGTCCTAACGGGGGAAGGGGAACAAGAAGACAAGAGGTAGGGGCGAGAGGCTTGCTCAAAGTACTGATTTACGCAGTTCTTCAGCTCCATGTGCGAAGTGGCACCTATCACCGAATGTACAAGACCCTTTAGCAAAGTTGTCACAGAGCTTCGTCTTGAAGTTGTTTGACACAGAAGAGGAATTTGACTTAGTGGAATGTCCAGGGCCAGAACCAACATTTACAATTAGCTCACGAACCATGGCGCTGGCTTGTTTGATCTGATCGAATGTACCTTCAAGCTCAATGTTCCTCAAGTTGGGATCAGCCTCGTGATCTCTAATGGAAAGTTTGGCTCCAGTAAGGCGACAGATTTGCTTGGAATTGACACCATTTTTCCCAATTATAGCTCCTGCAAGTTTAGCATCGATGCTGATCTTGGCAGTTGCCGACGCCCCAAAACTGGCTGCAGCTCCAAGACTTTGTGGAGGTGGCTCAACCCGGCCACCCATCCTACCAGGCATTGGTCCTCCCATGGCACGAGGATCTTCATAGGATGGAGCAGTTGGCCTGCCAAGCTCCCATTCCCCATGAGCAAAATGGCATTTATCACCAAACTTGCAACCTTCAGCTGAGTTGTATTTGTTGCACAAACGCGTTTTCAGAGCCGGAGGAGATGAGCCGTCTGGAAAAGATGGTGGGACAGCCGAATTTCTATTAGGTGGCGTATGTGCAGGGGTGCCACCAAGATTCAGCATTTGAGAGACAGCTTTGAAACCACCAGGAACGTAATGCAAGAAGTGACATCCCTCTCCAAAAGGACATCCGGAGGTACTGCAGAACAAACAAAACAAGTGCATCAGTGCCTATAACAGACAGAAGCATTTTGGAAATTCCATTGTTGCTAGCCATATTAATCTCAAAGCTAAAACAGACTAATTTAAGAAGTAAAAAATCAAGGGCAAATAAATTGTTAGTTATCAAATCAAAAATGGATTCAAGATCTTGCTGGTTCCCAAAAGCCATTAGACACCACCACTTAAGCTAACACATCAACAGCTAAACAAATCTACCACTAGAGTTGAAGATAAAAAAAAAGGGAGGCAAACATTTGCTCTAACACAAGAACATTGTTGTGAACAGATAAAAACAAGAGACAAATAAACTGATCACAAGATTTTCTTTGTGAATTCCTCCTCAACACACACCATCCATAATCAAATCGATAAACAGAAACCACTACCCAAAGAAATAAGATAATGTCAGTGGGACATTCTTCAAAATATGAATGAAGAACTTATCGATTATCTTCTCCTCCCTGCACAATTTGCAGGGGTCAATGAGGAACAATTCTCCTGAGAGTGCCCAAAAGTCTCAGAATCCAGGTCTAGCCACAGAGCAGAAGGGCAATCAGCAGATCGGTAAAGTGAATAACATACGTTAAGACATGAAAAACATAAACTAGCCCAAACACTTAGGTTCCCCCCAAAATCACACAATCAATTCAGTACCCATCAAGATTTGCACAAACACTAAAAGTCTGTACAAAAAACTGCAAGCAAAGATGCACCATCAATCTCCAGAGCACATAGATCAGACCACATTAGTGGAATTTCATTCACTTTGTCCAAAATGCATTTATCTCATTCAGCATAGAAAATCATGCCCAATATACAAAAGTTAGAATTCACCAACTCCACCAGTCTTTCTCTCCCTCGTTATGGTGATATTCTCTTTTATTTATATTAATATCATGAATGGCTTTGTGGATGTGTGTCTGGACTTTCTAGCATTGAAAATCAAAAAATAGTAATCATTCATCACTACAACCCCACAAGAACATTTCTCCATGATACCCAGAATCATCAACAGCTTACTCTCTAAATTAAGACACATATAAATGACAGATCCAGGATAATAGTCACTCCTAAAGATCTCCTTGCCATTTGTTCAATCCCTTTTTGGTTGTAAATTTATGAAAGGTATAACCTCTATGTTTGGTTTAATATACCAATCAGAAAACCCTATCTCAAAACAATTCTCTATAATTCTGTGTTCAAAATATTATCATTTCCCGTACAATCTATAAAGTAACTGAATTATATTTTACCATAATTCCAATTATCCAACCAAGGCTAGTTAACCAAAGAAACACCATCAATAAACAGAACACACAATCCATGAAATACATTAGAAGATTGCCCCTTAATCCAAAACTATCACACAGTTTTAATACCCAATGCTATACGATGATGTAACCATAATTTACCTTAGAATTTACTGACATCCTCCAGTCATTGTCAAAAACAGAAACAACTACCATTCCTAGATTAAAGATCACACAATTCTACCGTACTTGTCCTGGTCTTAGTCATTCTTAATCCAAGACAGTATATATACCTCTCGAGATATTCTACCAAATCCTAACAACAAAGACCACGTTAACTTCTTTACACTTGACCACAAATGAGCAACCCTATGTTATAGATAAAGTGTAGGATGCTACAGAATATCTTCCCTCAGCCAGCCTGAAAAGTGAATACAGGGAAACTTTAAGCAATAATGCTAGAATGAAGTCTCCTAATATCCAATGGCAAACATGCAGGCTGGTAACAAGGCATACTCCACATTTTGCATATCATGCTCCCAAAAAGTTCCATACAACCATCATAAATTGCATAAAGAGACGACAATGGCAACTTTGTTACTAACCACTTTTTTTCTAATCTTCAGCTTATAACTACCACCAATACTATTGCAAATACTACCATCAAACTATTAGTAAAAAACAATGCTATTAGCACTACCATTGCCAGTTTTTTTAACGAGAAAAACATAAGAAATTCAATAACTAGACTGTCAAAAAACTAAGCTTGAAACCTTCAAATACTATAGCAATGAGCTTGTTTCAATTAATATATGTTCATAGAAAATTAAGAAAATGGAACAGACTCAAATGATCTTACTCTCTATAAGCCAAAAACCTTGTTGTAATTGAATGCCTTAAATAGCTCTAAATAGTAGAATCATTATACATAAATGTAAATATAAAATAACAATAAGAAACCACAATGATAACTTTATAATAGTATTATAAACTCTATTTTGGCCAGATAAGCCATAATGCTTGGCAACAGTGCATGTCCTAAACTCAAGGCATTTTCCGATCTTAAAAGAAAGGCATTGCTTTAATTGTATCATAGAAATACTTAAATGATCAATACGCTTAACAAAATTTACTTCAAAAACTTGACTAAAATCAAATTTGAAACATTTAAGCTTTAAATAAACACATTTAAAATAAATTTCCAAAAGATAAACTGCTTCAATGCAGTAAAAACAATTTGACTTTAAAAGAGTTTCCTACATTTCTTGGCTGAGTAAAAGGCAGTAGCAAAAACATACAAAGTAACTGAACAAAAAACTAAGAATGAGAAAAAGAGAATGAGACAGAGTGCAAGGAGACACAGAGAGAAAGAGCCAAAAAAAAAAAAAAGATCAGGCACTGTAATGTTCATCTGGACGAATTTAGTGTCTTGAATGGCGCCAAAAGTCCCGCAATCAATTCAAAGCAATGCCCTTAGGCAATAATAACAAAATGTGTTACCGTGATATAAACAAATAGAATAGCCTGTCCCAGGACTTTAGATGCCAATCCATTGGTTGGATCTCATGGATTTTACTTGCGAAATGATTGTACAATAAATTATACATAACCATTATACGGTGGACAAATTTTGCATCCCAAACAACTGCTTTCAGTTTACATAAAGCCCTGCAAGTAGTTAATCCAACAGTACTCTCAGATATCAACAAATTCCCATTTCTGTGTTCAATCAATAGTCTTTGTTATCGTGATTACAACCTGTATCACAACTTAAGTTTCCAATTCATTAGTCCAAATCAAATGAATTTTACTTGCAAAGATTGCATCAGTAAATTTTCTTACAAATTAAATTATAAATATTACAAATAGACAGAACTGCATTTAGATTGCTCATTTTAGATAAGTTAAGATTTGAACCTGAAAAACTTTGTGCATGGCTTCGATTTGCTTCCTATACCAGTTGGAATGGACTCCATTTCTGTTGCAGAACATTAATTAATTCTTCTCAGTTACGCTTTCAGGGAGTTATTAATCTTGAACCTTAAAGAATATGTAATATCATGTTAACCAACCTACTGACAAAGGATGCTTTATAGAACTTAAATAACCAATCAATATTATTCCGTATTAAGTATAAGTACATTACCAGATTCATTAAAATCGAGAGATTGAAGTAGTGAAAGAGCAATATTGTTATTAGGCTGTTGAGTGCAAGATCTATTGAAACTGTTATGGACCATCTACAATTATATCAGTTTTACCACAGAAATTATGTAAGTTAAAAAAAAATAACACTTAAACTATGTTTCCTCATTCTTTTGTTTCCAGGAAAACAAAAATAACCAACTAGACTAAGTCTCGTGAGGTAACTTGGCCAAGTCAACTTTTGCAGGAACTAAACTGAAATGATTGAAACATGCATGTTTCTCTTTGCTTTTCCTTTTTATGAATATTCTAAGAGAAAAAAATCATTTCACCAAGATCTATATCACCTCGGCGTTGTCCTATAAAATCATATCTCTAAAAGTGATTATTACAATGTATACAGTCACGAGCTGAAGTGACATAGGTTACAAAGAACTAACCAAAGGAATACAGTAATTTCCACAGTTTAAGATATGTATGCCAACATTAACAGAGAAAGCCAGACAAAAATAAGTAGCACAGCAAGATATGCAAGAATAATTTTCCGCAAACAGCCAAAAAAGTAAGAAGGGAAAAAGAAACCCTACCATCAGTAATATTGCCAATAATTCACCAAAAAAGTACTCAATCATAAAGAATTAACATTTCACCCAATTCATATATAAAGCATTTTATCGAAAAATTAAAAAAAAAAAAAACTGTGTTACATGAGAAGTACACAAAAGAGACATAACACAGAAGTTCAAGAAATCAACTAGTTTCACACTATTACAAACACAACACATAACATGTAAAGATTCCCAAATCCACCTTCAGCATGATTAGCCTACCCACAACCCTTGAGATACCTTAAAAACCTTCACTAGAATACTCTCATACCATGCCCAGAGAATATAAATGAAACAAGAACAGACACTCGCACAATACCAAAAGCTCGTGTACGAAATACAACAGAAGAGTAAAGAACTACCAAATGCTATGTTCCATCCCGCTTTATTTTGTCTTAAATCTTTTATTTGTTCCCGCGCAAACATTGTAAACAAGACCTATTTCGTGAACGTCTTAGGAGAGCCAAAATTCAAGTTCACCCATGAATTGTATTAAATTAAGTTCAAATTCTCGAATGAATCTTCAAGTAGAAAAACAATTTAAATTTGCTTTGTTCTAACACATCTCAACCGAACTTACTATTTCAAACTTCAATCCTTTATACTCACTTCCCCAGCGACTGCACAAAGCTTTTTTACTTAAAGCAATCTTTCTGGTAACCTCAGACAAACACAAAGTAATCTCACACACCAAAAACTAACAATCACAAGCTTCAAAAACCCAAACACTCACGAGAGGATAACATATTCACACCTCTCAAGGCATACTAATAACAGAGTTAAACAATAGCAGCGTAATGAGTGTACCTTGCTTGGATTTCTTAAAGCCGCCATTGCCATTCAAGGAAGCGTCAGGCCTTCCTCTCTTACGGCCGCCAGCGTACTCCATTCTCTAAGACAACCGAACGCCGGGATCCGAAGTCCAAGTCGCGTGAACGAGCGGGAACGAACGAGAAAATTGGCCAGAAAGTGCGAGAAAATTAGGAGGCAAGAACCCTAGAGAGAGAAAGCTAGAGCTCCAAAAGTCGAACAAGAGGAGAGGAAGAAAAATCGAGAGGAAAAATTGGAAAAAACAATAATAATCGGAATCGAAAATAAGATTTAAATGTAGTTGATAATGATGATAAATTTAAGGATATTGAAGGCCACGTCACGTGTCTCTCTGACCGTCTGTTGAATGATGTTAGCCAATTTATGCACGCGCGTCGTGTTCCTGCAACGATAATTATAATTTAAGAAAGATTTATAATTAATTATTTAATTAATAAAATAAAAATAATTTTATATTATATTAATTAAATAAAATTATTCTACTTAAATTTTTTTATAATTATTTTACATAAAATTTAATCATATATTTTTATTATTGTAAATTAATTAAATAAAGTTTGTGAGATTATTTATTAAAAAATTATATTTAATTATTTTTTAGTTTTTTTAAAAAATGTATAATTTATTAATGTAATTAAATTATTATGAGAGAAAGTAGATAATATTAATTATAGGTAATGAAAACTAATAATTTTTAAGTGAAATATTGATTTGATTATTTAAATTAAATATTTTAAAGAATATTTCAAGAAGATTTATTTGATAAATTTAAAAAATAAATTAAAATTATAAATAAATTTTATAAATAGTACGATAGATTTAAAGTTGTAAATATGAACTAATATCTTTCGTGATTAAGTGTTTTTTTAAAATTATTTGTGATTTATTATATATTTAAATAATTTTAAAATATTTATTAAAAATTAAAAGATAATTATTAATTTTTTAAATATAATATTTTCAATAATTTTTTTAAAAAATACCCTTAATTATTTAAAAATATTATATATCAAATTTATTTTAAAATTTTATAATTAAAATAAGTAATTAAATTGTTACTTCGTTGGAATCAATTTGCGCTCTTTTCGAGTTCATAAAGTCGTTTGGACACCACCGAATAATGTTGATGCCAGCTAAGCATGAGTTGGGGCTTACGATGGATGAACTCTAAATTCACCCGCCATATATCTCAGTCACCCCACTATTTTAAATCTTAAGCACCGGGTTGCATTCAGAATAAAGAAGCAAGTGACCCCAAAATGTTCTGCTCAACATTCCCTTTCAGGGCTTTTTAAAATAAAACTTTTTGGCCTTTTAATTTTAAATTTTTTTTATTTACTAAAAATAAATATAATTAATACTCTTCTAATAATTAAAATAATTTTTTAATTTAAAAAAAAAACTCATAAAAAATTTTAAAAAGTTATTTTATTTTCAAATACACCCAATTAATTTTTTTAAAAATATATATAATTATTAAAATAAATAATTAAAAAAATTCTTGAATGGGGCATGCTGATTAGAAAAATTAAAGGATCCCATGATGTTCTACTCAAGTAGCCAGCAGTGAATCAAAATTTAATTAAGTAAATTCATGGCCAAGAAGAGAAGTGAATGAATCAAATTGACAATGGGTGTTCATCCTCGACTACTACTTTGCTTCTTCTCTTTGGTTGGTGGGTGGCTTTCCCTTTGCTTCACGTCACTGAAATTAGAATCTAATTTGGTCAACTCTCTAAAGCAATTTCTAATATCATTTTCCTTAACACAGCCCCCCAACAACATAGAATTTATTCGTATGTACATTAATTCTTCATGATTTACGATGAAGATTGATGGATGTATTCGAGAACATACCTTCCCTGGCTCCACTCCACTCCACTAGTTATATAACATTCATGTCATGTCATGAATCAAAATATATTTTAATCTTACTAAAGAGTAATTTTATTAAATTTTATATTAATTTATTTAAATTTTACGAGTTGTATTTTACTTTTTGAATTTTACGTTAAAATTTTAAAATTATTTTATAATTTTTTAACATTTTTAATAATAATTATAATAATATTTTTATAAATTTTTTATTTATGATCTATGTATACATTATAACCATTGTACTGTACTATATGACCCTTTATAGCAACCCTATCAAGCAAACCTCAAATTTCACATCATAGTTTTGGACTTTTATCTTGACAAGCTACCACCTAAATCCCACAACATGATGAATAGTGACCTATTACATCAACTACGACATAAGAATGGAAACGTGCCATGACAACAGGTTTACCACCTAAATCCCGCAACATGTTGAATACTCACAAGTTTAATAAAAAGAATATATAATAAATAATTTAAAATAATTAATAAAAATTAAAATACAAATAAAAACATACCCATTTAGTTAGAAATTATTTCGGTTGTTTCTTTGACACAGTCCATGAATTCTTTCTAGAAATATTGGAATGATTATGCATGATGATCGTCAATAAAAGCCAGAAAATGGCCTCTATATTTCAGTGTTGTGCCGCCCCACTTTCCTTCTTTCTTTCCAATTACATATGAGCTGGGATGTATAAATGTTGCTGATGAATCAGATTAAGACAAGAAAACTGACCATTTGTTTTGCTTGGAAATTTTGCAATTTCCATATGCGGGGAAGGTTGAAACTGGGGCAGAATTATGCCTGGCCCTTGTCAAATTTTTTAAACAAGTGTCGTCAGTTTATCCCTTGCTGTGAACTCAAAAATTTTCTGTTATTCTTTTTTTTATCTTTATAAATTTAATATTAATTTATATTTTATTTAAAAAATTATTTTATTAAATATTATTATTTATTAACTCTTATAAATTCAAAATTGACCCATTTTTTATTTAATTTAATGTAAAACATATTACACGGTAAATATAAAATGTAAAAATTAAATTTTTTTTATATGTTATATTTCTATTCTATTTTGTACCATTTGAAACAATTTGATTTTTCACACCACAAACAGACAGTAAAATAAATTAATCAGAATGTGGAAGCCACCCACTTGATGATCAATGATTAGCAATATCATTCACTCAAGCATCCAATTAATTGGACGTCAGATTCCATTGATGCCACTGAATTTGGTAATAAATACAAATGCTTTTTGAGTATAAGTTGGCCCTCTTATCTTCAATCGGCATCGTACTGTAATTTATGTGTTAACAAATTGAATGATGAGGATTCCCCACCCCACTTGATTTGAAAACACAGAGAAAATTACCCGCAATTTCGTGGAGCTTATGAATTTAGGCTCAGCTGCACGTGTTGCTGGCAAGGCATTTATCAAAAGCTTTTTTCCTTTACTGTACAAAGATGCTCGAGGCTCGCAATTTCCAGCAATTTTGCACATGCATAAAGAACTGTAGCAGGTTATAACTGGATACAGATCTTCTTAGGTATACAAGTTAAGGTAAATAATATACCAAGTGTTATGCAGAAGCAAAGGAAGGGCACCAAATAATGGCAAGTAAGAGCAAACAAGAAATTACTATTATTGACATCGTCCAGAAACACTGATATTGAAACTTGAACGAAAAAACAAAAATTAATATACAAAAATCTGTCAAAACCCGATCGATTCTAACAACCTTATCCTCCAAACAATCATCCCTAAGGTCAAGCTTGTGAGATATGGCTGGAAAAGTTTTATTGGAAGGAAAAGAAAAAGAAAACGGAAAGAAAATAAAAGATATGTCTTGGAAAATTCAGGAAGATATCAGAAAATCAAGCTCTTCCCAACACGTGATTATGAGAATCTTCCTGTAATTTCATCTCCATTTCCAGCTCGTAATTATCTTCTTCCAACTCCTCAAGGTTGATAGATTTGTACCACTTAGCACAGAACACGTAAATCACAAAATCAAAAGCTGTAAGCACTGCAATAAGGAAGTAAAATCTGTCCATATGTCCTGTGTTCAAATCGTCAGGAATCCATCCTGGTTTGTTTCCTTTTGCTGTGATTCCCATAACCATGATTACCAGCAAGCTGCTGACGTAATTTCCGAGCGAAATCGACGCCATGCAGAGTGAACTTCCGAAGCTTTTGATTCCATCCGGAGCTTGGCCATTGAAGAATTCCAATTGTCCAACATACATGAAAACTTCTGACGCACCAACAAGAACGTACTGCGGAATCTGCCAGAAAATACTCAGGGAACTTTCCTTTTTCCCTGGGGTAACATATTTGAGCCTCCGGATTTCCGTGGCGCCGGCAGCTATCATTGCAAACATACCGATGATCAGTCCGATTCCCATTCTTTGAAGCTCGGTTAATCCTTTGGGATTTCCGCTCAGTTTTCCGGCGACCGGGACGAGGATCTGGCGATAAATTCCTGTGCAGATAAGAACACTGCAGATATCGAAAGCAGACATGCTGGCGGCAGGAAGGTGAAAGTTTCCTAGATAGGAATTCATTACATCTCCTTGCTCGACGAAGAGGGAAGCCATTTGGGTGAAGACGACAGAGTAAATTATAGTGCATAGCCAAATTGGCAACATTTTCATAACGCACTTCGCTTCTTCCACTTGTGTTACAGTGCATAATCTCCATGGATTTTTTGGTTCTCCTAGATCATTTTCTGTTATTGTTGCTGCCTTGTCCAAAAACCTGAGCAATTTTCCAAACGAAAACATGAGCGAAACAGAATAAATAAAAATAATTGTGGAAGTTACTGAATTTCTCATTTGTCGAAAATATAACAAGTAAAATTGAATACTTACTCAAATTCATTACTGTGAATAATTTTTCTGCTTCCTTTGATGGCAGATTCTGGTCCAGCTACTTCGTAGAGTTCATCAGAATTATCCGGGACAATGACGTTCCATTTCCTAGCTGTGGCGATGAATACCTGAGCGACACGTGGTAACGGGTTGCCACACGGCTTGACATATCGATAACCGGGACTTCCCATCAGAAATGACAGTAGCGCAAGAATAGCAGACCCTAGGGAAACCAAGAACCCTAATGTCCATTTTCCTGAATCCTCAAAGTAAACCAAAATAGTGTTTGAAAATAGAGATCCAACGTTAAGTGAAAAGTAGAAATAGCAAAAGAAAGTTGCTTTTGAATTCTTCTCTTTAGGTTTTGATTCATCAAACTGGTCTGCCCCAAACGTCGCTATAGTAGGTTGGTGGCCGCCGTATCCGAATGCTATCAGATAGATAGATAAGTAGAAAATGGCATCGAGTTCAGGAGAAACCAGCTTGCAGCCAAGTTCTCCATTCCCACAGCCTGCAGGTTTGACTAAGAAGAAAGACGATGCCGACAATAGCACCAGACCCTGATTCAAATGTTGTTAATAAGTAACGTGTACTCTGAACACGCGTGTTAACGAAATTGACAGTTGAGAAATGAACTTTTAATTTTACCAGCACGAAGATCAACTGAAAGATGGCACAGGTTAAGTAACGACCCCAGTAAGAATCACTAAGGAATGCACCGATGAGAGAGCACATGTAAACAGTGCCAGTCCATTTGCTGACATTATTTGCAGCACTTGCGTTTTCCTGTTCAAGAACCCTGGTTAAGAATAAGACCAGATTGACAGCAACTCCGAAGAAAGCTAGTGTTGCCAGGCCTTGATTTGCTGCCATGCCACCAAATTTCAAGGTAAAAACGAGAGCAAACAGAATTTAGAAACAAATCCCCGCTGTCAACATAAAAATTAAAAGAAAATGAAAAAATGAAAAATCTGTACCTAGTAAGAGGCAAGCATATTTCCAACCTCCTTTGTTCTTTTCAATTCTGAGCTTGTTCCTTATAAAAGAAGTAAGCTTCAGTTCTTTCTGATTGTTGTTTCTGTTCACTGTTTGTGCTCTCCCAGAGCTGATATTTTCCAGAGTCACCTGTTTTATTAATTAGAAATCATGAATAATTTTGAAGACAATTCATGAAAATAAATCATTTGATTCTTATTTTCTAACCTCTAACGCGATCTGGTTGGTGGAGTTGAGTACTGAATCCATAGCAGCCATTGAAGGTTGAGTCTACATTAAAAGATAATTGCCATAATTCAGTTTCAAACAGCAATAACAAAGTCAACTACGTATATATAAACAACAAAAGAAATTGAGAGCTTACAGAGAAGAACAACTAATAAGAGAAGTAAAGAACTCTAGAGGAGAAGTAGAGAAGATGTATGATAAGAGTGGCGTGTGAGAGTTTCAATATATAGACGAACGTGGGAGAAAAGAAGAGGGGAAGTCATTTTCAAACTTACTTTCTAAATGCTATAGAACAATATTTTCTGAGAGAAAATGGAAGAAAAAGAAAATTGATGGAATAGAAAGAAGAATGTGTGCCACAAAAATTGCACGCCACTGATAATCTCTCTTAGATATCATATCACTCTTGGGCTTATTACATATCATGACAATTATCTTCTTCTTCTTCTCGACAATATTTATTTTTAATAATACAATTTCATCATCAAGCATAAGGAGCAGTTTTACACGCACACGCACACACAGAGTATGCAACAGAAGAATTTCAATGGTATTTCTAAATCCACAATGATATTCAGTGTTGGTGGACCCTTTGAAATCGACATATATAGGTGAATGTTTCCATTTTTGGCCTGTTGTTATGTGTGATTATCAATTTATTCCTTGTATTCATGCCGAAAAATGTATCATAGCTAGCCATAATTGATCAATAACATAATCAGAGAAAGAAAAATAGAATCAAATAAAAAAAAATTACTATCTTTTAGATGGTTACAAATGTTTTTCTTTGCGGCTTCTACAAGTTTTTCTATTAAATTGCAATAAGAAACTATCTATTAAATTGCAATAAGAAACTAACCTTTGAATGAATTTGATCACAGACAATTTTGTAAAGCAATCGCCGACAGGAAATGAAACGTGTTCCGGTGACGGCGATGAGCGAGTGTCTACAACAACAGGCGGCAAACTAGGCCGCGAAATGACTAGACTTGCCGGAAAAGTACTGGAAAATAAGTTGAATTCTATTGTCATTTATTGTCGAAAATTTGGCGTTAAAAAGACTGCCTACACTAACCAAGAGTTCTTGCCCCTGTGATCTTTCAGCACAGCAACTACATAAAACATGAAACCTTAATTAAAGCTTCTGCTTAAAGAAAAAAAGCTTCAGCTTAAAGAAAAAGTGCTTCTGACCCAAGAAATATTAAGCGAAGAGATGGGTGAAAGAGAGAAGCATAAGTTTTACAGGTGTAACGAGCACAGTTTTAATTTTATAGGGTAAATTTGGGTCGGTGTCAAGGTCGCATAATCAGGAGTCTGTTGCGTAACTTCTTCCTTGAAAAGCTCTCCAACTAAAATCTCAGCTTTTACCAAGTAACCTGCATTGTTCTTGTTCTGTATCATTCGCTGTAAATTTACGAGTTATAACATATAATGACATAATTTTATCGTCTCTAACAATTAGGTACCCTTTTGTAACGAAATATATTAATTACGTTAGATACCTATTTATTATAAAATATCAAATTATGTTTTTATTTGTTACTATCCATTTAATATTTTACCCCTAGTTGAAATATGGGAAAGGGATTTATGCAAAAACTGTAAAACCTGGTACTTTATGAATTAGATTTATATTTTCCAAAATGTACCAAATTTATTTATTTTTTTTCTCTATGATTGATTATATTTTCTAAGATGTATCAAATTTATTAATTATTTTTTAATGGTCAAAAAATATATATTTTTTTAAACGTCATTATTATTTTCTTTTTCTAACCAGATGGTAATGACATAATTATTAATTAATTTATTTTCTTAAATTTTAATTCAGACGTTCTCTATGTTAGGTGCCGAAATCATAACTATGAATAATTTGTATGATATATGGACTAATTGGATTTTGATTTTCTGAAAATGGAGACTGTTGTTGACAAATTTAATTTAAAAGAGAAATTAACTTTCTAATATTTGTTTAATATTAGATCAAAAATTCATATGTAAAATAAGAATAATTATTTAATGGTACCTATTCAAGATTTCTAGAACATAAAAAAATCAAATAAATAATAAACAAATATAAATGGATAAAAATATTAATCACACAACATATTGAAATATATGTATATATATATATATATATATCAAAAAAAAAATATAAATTACACAACATTTTAGAAAAAAAAAATCACAACCTTGAAGGATATCTAAAAAAAATCACGTAAAAATTAGTATAATCACAAATTCAATTGTAACTAATCTCAATAGATTTCTTCATTTTTCTCATCCAATCTCAATATATATTTTTGTTCATCTCACTAGACGTTGTCGACAATTTAACCTCACAAATTCAACAAATTCTACCTCACGAATTAAACCTCTTATCTATTTTCATATAATAATACTCTTTTAAGTCTCTAAATCTCAATATTCCTTAACCCACAAAAAACTAGTAGTACATAACTAATTACTAAACATAAAATTTTTCAAATAAGAAAACTATTAAAAGCAAATAGACTTGAGCACCTCTTAAAAATTTAAAATATAAATTCTATCAACAGAGTTGCAATTATCTAATTACTTGTCATTTAAAAAACAATTTTCCTTTAATTTTAAAGTGAGAAGAGTAGTAGAATCGACATGATTGCTTGCCAATAATATCCTATATCTAACCGAATATTGCTCAGACAAAAGTAAAAATCCAATTACTAATCAAGATTTGGGATAACATTTGAGGTCAAATGTTCAATTAGTTTCCATAGATTTGTTGAATTGCCAACAAAAACTCATCTAAATAGTGTTAGATATACTAAATTTTGTGACTAAAAATCTAAACTCTACCATTAATCAGTTACAAAAGATAAGTGAATATACATACAGTAATCATGTCAATGTTTTAGATTTGTGCTGAAAATAAAATAGTACAAATTTAACTCGAAGCCAAGGCAGTCATATTTATAATAGGTAATTTTTAGAAAAAAAATAGTAATAATTTGAGCGATAATTTTTTAGAGTGAGTCATAGTATCCTGTATCAATCAGTTTTTACTATTAAGTTATAACTTTTTAACTGTAGGTACTAAAAATAGAAAGGGTTTAAAATTGATTAATTTTCTTAGGGTGACAACTCAATACTTTACAGTACACTGCAAGAACATTGCAAAGGCACAACAGGACATGGGTTTTTAATTTGTTTTAAAGTTCTAATAGCTTGTTGCCTAAATTAAGACAAAACCACTTCATGTTTGTTTCAACTTACTAACTCACTTGTAAACTATACTGTTGTTTATGTTATCTAAAAGGATTTGGTTTGTTTTCCTTTTGTTTTTCTTACTGAAATTCATTTTATTGCATGGAAATGAATTTGGTTTCAATTTGGCTGTCAATGGTACCTAATAAAAAACATACCATTTTCATGCAACAGGTCAATCTCCGTATTACCAGATTTCCTCACTTGATCTCTCCTTAATTTGTGTATTCGTTCTGTCCTTTTAAAGTTTCGCCTTTGCTTCACTCCGGTTTTCATCTCGTTTTGGTTTCTTCTACGCATGAAGTTTTCTCTAATCTGAATTATTTCTTCTTCTTCTTCAAGTTCCAATAAAAATGGAAGAAGATGCATCAAGCATGGTGTCAAATGCCAAAACAACAAATGTTTATTACAATACAGAAGCTTCAGATTCAAACAACAGCAGTTTTGGTTTGCAGCTGACTGTTGCCAAGAGAATGAAACATGATTATCATCATCATCACAAAAATGTTTGCACGGGAAAATTCAAAGGTGTTGTGCCACAACAAAATGGACATTGGGGTGCACAAATATATGCAAATCACCAGAGAATCTGGCTGGGAACATTCAAATCAGAAATGGAAGCAGCAATGGCATATGATAGTGCAGCAATCAAGATTCGCGGCGGGGATTCACATAGGAATTTCCCATGGACAGCAACAAATAACCAAGAACCTAATTTCCAAAACCAGCACAGCACGGAAGCAGTTTTGAACATGATTAGAGATGGAACTTATCAACCGAAGTATGCAGATTATCTTAGGGTTCAATCTCAAAGAGAAGACGATACTGCAGGTGCAAGTCTTGACCAAATAATGGTGCGTGGTGATGAACAGTTTGCTTGTAGGCAACTTTTTCAGAAGGAATTAACACCTAGTGATGTGGGTAAGCTTAATAGACTTGTTATCCCTAAAAAATATGCTGTAAAATATTTTCCATATATCAATGAAAATGTAGAAGACACTAACAATAACGGAATTAATACTGGTGGAGGGGTAGAAGACATGGAATTAGGGTTCTATGACAAGTATATGAGGCCATGGAAATTCAGGTATTGCTTTTGGAGAAGTAGTCAAAGTTATGTATTTACAAGAGGGTGGAATAGATTTGTGAAGGAGAAAAAATTGAAGGAAAAAGATATAATCACATTTTACATATGTGAATGCACAAATGGGGCAAATGAGGAACAAAATTTCTTCCTAGTTGATGTAATTCATAGTGAAGAACAAAGTTGTAATGTGGTTGAAATGCAGATGCAATTGGGACAAAACGCGGGAAAATTTCCCAACTACAACAATAATATCTCTGAAGAGAAGGATGTATTATTCAAATATCATCAAGAGAAGGAATCAGCTTCAAATTCTGAAGAGAATATCAAAGGATTTAGGCTTTTTGGTGTACAGATTAATTAACTAGGACTGCAATTAAGCAGAAGATAATTCATTCATCTCCTCTTTGATTATTTTAAACTGTTTCCATTACTTTTGGTTCTTGTAGTTTTTTTTTTTTTTTTTTTGGGTTTTCTGGGTTTTCATTATTCATGTAACTCAAATTAAGCTGCTCATGTGCAGAAGCAAGCAGCTGCCATACAGATGAGAGATCATATTTGACTGATTCCTGGTTATTATTTATCACTGAGATACATTGGTTGCTGTTTGTTTTCAATCTTCAAGAACTGTAAACTTTATGCCCAGCGCTTGTTTCTACAGATAACAAGTCTTATCAGCATACGTAGATTAAAAAGAAATTAATTAACTAGAATTGTGGTAGTCAACAACTAATAAAAAGAAGCGAATTTCAAGCCAAACCAAGAAGAAATTTAATGGAAAGTCAAAAAGACTGGTCCATATTGATACTGTATGCTACATGCACTCATGACTTATCAAATCAAACTTCAAGTATTGCTCAAATTAATTTCAATATATTTAAATATACAAGATATAATTAATTTAAATATATAAATATTTAAATAAAATTAAAAAGATAAGTTGTCTCCCACTCAAAATCTTTTGGACGTGCTCTTTTNAATAAAATTAAAAAGATAAGTTGTCTCCCACTCAAAATCTTTTGGACGTGCTCTTTTAATTTTCTGCTTTTTCATGGTTGACAAAATTGTCTCCCCACCTATTAATTTCTGTACTCATTTCTCCATCATGCTTTTCCTTTGAAGTTTGGTTCTTTGCTGCCCCGTTGCCCATACCCAACTTTTTTTCTAGGGATAACTATATATTTAGAATATTATGGCAAAAACTTCCAATACATTTTAGCCTTTGGATCGTCTTAGACGGCAGTATCAATAGTGGGTCATGATCTATATGCAGTAGAGAGAAGAGTGCTTTATTTTGTGAGTTTGATGAGCTTGTGACAACCATTGCTCAACTGTTTCCCAACGTGATGAGCAAAAGGAAAAATTTTCTTTGCCGACAAAAATTTTCCATGCCATATGCCATGTGATAATTTGCCGACAATAATTTGGGCCCTTGAAAGGATTAGTGGCCATATGCCATGTGATATTGGATATTTTGATGAAATACTTATTGGGTCGAGGCCTATTAACAAAATGAACAATAACGTGGTTTCTTTCATGGACCGTAGGCCCAATAAACCTTCTACCCAACATCAAATGCTACCATACGTTTATCAATTCTTTCACTTTAAAAACAATTGGCAATTCTCTTTGGTTTGTTAATTATCATCAAATATTTGGAGGTAGAGATGGCAAAAGAATGGGCCGAGTTGGGAGAGTAAAAGCCGATCACAGGCCTAAGCTTGCAAGTATATTTATTATTTTTTAATATGTATATATATTAATTAAAATATTTTTTAAAATTTTTGGAGAGGTATGTTTAGACCCTCGATCAGGTTTTTTTTTTTTTTTTTGAGTTGGTATCTACGAGCTCACATGGACCCAATTTTCATGAGTTGATCCGGTCTAACTTAATCCATTTTTCACTTCTATTTAACAGAGTGTGTGTTTTATATTGTGTTAACTACAATAAATCTTATTTCATGTATCTTACATTTAATTTTTAAAATTATTGTATTAATTATTTTAAATTTTTATGTTATTCATTTTAATTTTTATATTTTATGTTTTGAGTTTTTATATTTTTATTTTAAATTTTAAATTAAATATATAATATAAAAATATTTATTAAAAAATATGAATATTTATATTTATTTCAAAAAATTATAATTCAACTCAATTTGGAAATAAAAAAACTCCACGGCAAAAATGGGCAGCAACCAACCCTCACCGAATAAAGCCCAACTTTTATTAACACACGCTCTCTGTTTTTGGTTTCGCGTTATAAAAGTGCTTTTTAGAGAAGCAGGAGCTAAACGCCCAACTGCTTTTCTCTATCTGGCTGCTGTTTTTCGACACTTACGAAGCCTCCATCAGTTTAATTTCAAATAGAGAAACAAAACACAAAACCTCGATCCCGTCGAAGTTGAGCACCAAAAATCTTGTAAGCTTCGTCATTTTTTGTTTTTGGAATATCAGAAGGAAAAGAGCAGACATTTTTAGTACTTAATACTTCTCTCTCACGCATTGGCGCTCTCCATCTTTCAAAGGTAATGGTTTTTCTCGAATTTTCTGTTCATTTGGTAGTGGGTTTTTTGCGTTTTTGAATATTTGTGTGATAAAGTAGTACTGGATTCGTGTTGGGTTTGGAGATTTCTTGATTGCTGTTTGCATTTTCAGATTTGAATTCTAAGTTGCAGTATTTTGTAGGACAATATTGATAAAAAGTTGGGTACTTTGTGAATTTAGTTCATTTTGTATGTTTATCTTTACCGGTTGTCTGTGATTTTAGGTTTTTAGTGAGATTGTTTGTGTTTTGTTTATGGAAAAAATGCAGGAAAATTAGAGAAATAAGAATCTACGCCTAGTCTAGTGCCGTCTTTTTATAATATGATGTGGATATATCAGTTGTACCAGATATAACCCTCATATATTTTGCAGGTATTTATTTTCCTGTGCTAGAGTTGGTGGATTGAAAATGGCGGCAACAGCAGCTTCCAGCCTTCAGATTGCAACAGCAAGGCCGTGCATTTCTGCTTCTCGCAGAGGTATCAAGGCAGGTGTGGCACTTGTCGGTGGCAATTCTAAGGAGGCATCACGGGCCAAGCTCACTAGTGCTTGTCACATATCATCTGTGCAACATTTCCAGCGGAGTATTACTTCATCTTCGGTAAAATTCGATAAGTTTGTAACAAAGGCAGTCTCTGAATCGAGCAATAACAAGCCTGTTTCTGGGTTGCCAATTGATTTGAAAGGTTGGTCCTTTTCTTCTTCCTCCCATTGTTCATGCGTTGATCAGGATTTAGATGTTTTAAGTTCATGTTTATGATGCCTTTTTCTCCTCTTGTCCATCTTTTTCTTTACCCCAAATTACACTTAGAGTAATGGCTGCAGGTAAGCGGGCATTTATTGCTGGTATAGCAGATGACAACGGATATGGCTGGGCTATAGCAAAATCTCTAGCTGCCGCAGGTGCTGAAATTTTGGTTGGAACATGGGTTCCTGTAAGTGACTGAACCTCAATCATGTGTTTTTACCTTTTTCATTAATTCTGATTTTTTCAAGCCCGGTAAAAGAATGCTCATCTAGTGACATGGAAACTCCTTGTGTAGGCTTTGAACATTTTTGAAACCAGCCTGCGCCGTGGAAAGTTTGATGAATCCCGCGTGTAAGTTATTGTACTTGGTTCATATGACATTGTAATGAGCAATTCAGATGCATGGCCTCAGCTAAAAATATTTTGGCGTTCCAGGTTGCCAGATGGTTCTTTGATGGAAATCACTAAAATATACCCCCTCGATGCAGTCTTTGACAACCCTGATGATGTGCCCGAAGATGTAATGAAGTATATTGTTTTAATAGTATATGCAAAAACTGCAAACTATTTCTACAATAAAACCCTTTTTTTTTTTTTTGTGTGTCATTTTATGCAGATAAAAACAAACAAGCGGTATGCAGGGTCCTCTAATTGGACTGTTAAGGTATAGATCCATATTTCTTCATTCAATTTTATTTACAGTTCACATATAGACATATTTTTGATGTTGGGATTGCTTTCCAAATGTGTTGCAGGAAGTTGCTGAATCTGTCAAACAGGATTTTGGCAGCATTGACATCCTTGTGCACTCACTTGCCAATGGCCCTGAGGTAGACAATTCCTGTATAAAAATTTCTGTATATCATCGCTTCTCTTGTCTCACTGCTTACGCCTTAACAGGTTAGTAAACCTCTTTTGGCGACTTCCAGGAAAGGATATCTTGCAGCTTTGTCTGCTTCAAGTTACTCCTACGTTTCTTTACTCAAGCATTTCATTCCAATTATGAACCCGGGTATGTTTCTCCATTTGATGATCTGCCGGCGCTTTCACTTAATTTCTCCATGCCTTAATAAATTATATATGTTTTGGTGTTGAAAGACACATTTCTTGGATCTAAATTGTATCTTACTGATTTAGGTGGTTCTTCAATTTCTCTTACTTACATTGCTTCTGAGAGGATCATTCCAGGGTATGTTTGCCACTTTCTTTATTCCACCAGTAATGTAAGTTGAGTCGTCACTTGTAGGAATGTGACAAGTTTTTCCATTTACAGATACGGTGGAGGCATGAGTTCAGCTAAAGCTGCACTAGAGAGTGACACACGGGTCAGTTTGTTTATTCTCATCCCCATGCTTTGGGTTGATTGTAATCATAGTTTTCTGAAGTTCTTGTTTAAACTTGATTGTTCAGGTGCTTGCTTTTGAAGCAGGAAGAAAACACAGAATCAGGGTTAACACAATATCTGCTGGTACGTGTTCTCTGCCACATTATCTTTGTATTGATTTCTTTTTCGCCTTTTCTAGAACATATAAAGAATATTTCTCACTTTTTCTGTTTGGTTTGCAGGTCCACTAAGAAGTCGTGCTGCAAAAGCAATTGGATTCATTGACACAATAATTGAATACTCATTAGCCAATGCACCACTCCAGAAAGAACTATCTGCAGGTGATTTTCCAGAACTTTGTTATATTTTAACCTCTATTACACCATTTCATGCTCTTTCCTCTTTGTGATAACTGAATTCGATAACTTAACAAACAGATGAGGTTGGAAACACTGCTGCCTTCTTAGCGTCACCTCTGGCTTCCGCCATCACTGGTGCCGTAATCTATGTTGATAATGGTCTGAATGCAATGGGAGTTGGAGTTGACAGTCCAACATTTAAAGACCTTGACATTCCAACAGACAAGCACTAAGGGGTAAAATTATATCTTTTACCCCAATTATCATCATTTATCACACTCTGTAGAACATCTAGATCCGCGGCACCCTTATCTTGTGAGAATTTCTGCTTTTTTCTGTTGGGATTTGTGATGTTTTCTGATGAGAAGTCTTGATTAAAATGCTATCTAATAGACAAACTTTTGATTATGTTTTCAACGGGGGTGCAAGTTGGTGCTTCAATTCAGCTGTAAGATTTCAGGTAGGTTAGGCTTTCAATTAACTAGCAAATGTCAACCCCTTTCATGATACCCAAGAAATCCTTTGACAAAAGAATCAAACCTGTTATTGCACAAAAGAAACTCGCAGAATTCTGCTTTGATAGGTCCATTAACAAGTGAACCCATTTCAATTCAATGCCCTATCTCCCAAACTGCTATTCTAAAAATTGGATTTCACTTTCAAAAACAGGATATATATTCAATTACAAGAAATTTGAAGCTTTGACATTAATTTAGTTCAGAAGCCATCTTTGATACAAAACTGATTTCAATATCTTCAACCACAGTTGATAACCAAAGTGTCAATACCGGTTAAACAAAAAGATTTCTCCAAATTGCTGCTGTCTTGTAAGTTATAAGTTAGAAGCTAAAGCAGCCAGAAGGAAGATGGACCAACAGCATAAAACCAGAAGACTGGCGCCATAGAATTTACAATATCTGCTTGGGGTTTTCCTAATTATTTTAAATACATCAAAAAACCGTGCATACATTTGAAGCTTGATTTTCTTACTCAAATGATTTTGCGCTTGCATCTGAGCATTCTGGTGGGTCTTTTGGCAACATCACTGTCAACGTCCGGAGAGTCTTCCACCGCTGATTCTTCTCTTATGACCAAGCCACGGTTCCTGGATAGTTTTCTGATTGGTGTTGTACGTGATGCTCCTTGAGCAGTACATGCAGCTTCTTGTGCCCTTTGGGAGGCTGGAGAAGTGTTTGAAGTTTCCCTAGATGGCATCAGCTCCTCACCAGCAGGCACCAAATCCATCATCAACTACGTATCAAATATCATCGGATTTGGGTTGAACACCAAAAAAAAAAAAAAAAGATATTAAAAAGAAGATGCAAAATAAAAAAGATTGCATATGCTGGCTAGTAAAATGCTTTAATGTTTCTCCATTAACCATAAATAATACTGAGAATCCAAGAGCAATTGTTCATTTATCAATTATCTGAATGAGTTTATTTGACAAAATACTACATAATCATATTCCTTGACTCGTAAGACTGCACAAATTTTGAGAGGCCAAACAACTTTTGCTTCGAAACGGGAACAAAATATGAAACACCAAAAACAATTATATCACTCACGATAAGAGATTCCTATTCCGTACCTTCCAATCCTCGAAATCCAATCTGAATACGAAATGATTATATTTGGCCTTGCCTGACATAAGAGAATCGGCAGCAGGAGCATTCCTAGGTGCTGAAAGAGGAAATTTTTAAAGCACAAGAACAGTTGGTGTAAAGTATCAAGAAAACAAAAGTTTGTTATCCTACCAACTAGATGAGAACCATTCTCATCAACAGCTATCTCAACTCGCCCATCTTTAACCAAGAATGACAGAGCAAACAAATTCTCCACTGTCTGAGCAAAAGATCTTCTATTCAAAACCAAATTTTCAAGTCTGACGCGTTTCTTCCTTCTTAGAATCTCAAACATTGTTGACATATTTCTATCTGTATCTGTTTTCTCTTCTGCCCCAGAGTCATCAATCTGCCAATCATAATCTGTTAACTTACATTATCTTTTAACAGTTGCAAGACCGGAATAATTGTCAGGATTTGTTGTCAAAGTATATATTGAAGTAACTTAAGCACCTTGAAGTTGAAAACATTGTCAAGAAAACTCAAGCCTAAAATCCACTACAGTAGAAGAGCACGTTGAGCAGAAATCTCATAGGGTGATCTTTTGGAGAATCATGTGGAAGAACATTGAATATCTCAAGTGAAACTAAACATGTTCCACAGGGTGGTTGTGTCCTGAAAGAATTGATGCTGTCCTAGGAAGAAAGAAATTGTAACAAAAGGCAAACAACAAGCTTTAAGATCATATAAGCAGATAATATAATGTACTTCCAAAATCACAAAGTGAAATCTATCTTGTAAGGGGTAATAACTCATGTAAAGTGTATCTGGCCTTCAAGATCCTAAATTTTTTTCTAGACAAAAGACAAGGTTGGCTAAAGCATGAGATTTCTGAAACAAAAGAAACAAAGAAAAGGAATTAAAGAAAAGAGAAAAAGAGGCCAACTTGTATGACCACAGAGCTACCAAAGCAGAATTTATCCCCTCTTCAACTCTCCAACCTCAAAAAAAATCTCAAAATATAGCACCATTGTTACACCAATATCAAACGGTACCTTTCAGAAATATCCCTAACATCCATCTCATTGAGGAACCACTTTTTAATGGATTGCAAACTACAGCTTCATTTTAATAACAATATTCCAATTAAATGAATGCCAAAAAAAATAAATAAATAAAAGAATATTTCACCTCATCAGGCCTAGTAGTTTGAGTTGGCTTTTCCCGTTTTTTACGAACCACGGGCTTCCTCTGTTTCACTTCAGTATTCATAGGTCCAAGCCTTAACCAAACACAACAAAGTAAAGCAAAAGCAGAACAACTTGTCAGAACGCAACCAAGAAAAGCAAATGAAAACAAAGGGTACGATAACGAAAAAAAACTTACATGGTGCAAAAACCATGGCATGTTGATAAAAAAGGTGAAAAAGCAAGGCCAATATCTTCCCAATTGATTGATGTATGGGTATTCTCTTGGGTGGCCACTTTCCTCCTATTGGATTGCCCAAACTCTGTGAGCAAACAACTAACAAAATCCACTGGACTAATACCTTCATTGGACTGCGACTTAACAGAGGTCACCAATGTGCTAGTAATATCCAACAGCACTTCTGCATCTGTTACCTGTTCCCTTGGCTTATGCACTGATAACCCAATTGAGTGTATGCACAAAAAATTCAAATTCAAAATACACAACTAGGCAAATGTCAATACATGCAACATTTTGAAGCACCATTGTCCACCTTTATGGAACAAAACACTCATATAACGAAGTATGGCATCATGTGATTAAATTTTGGGTTCCAAAACAAGCAAGTAGTGTAACAAGACAATTGTCACTGACCATAAAATGAATAGCATTGAGCAATTGATCTAAAAAATACCTTGAAGAGATTTGGGCTCAAATTAGTTCCGAAAATTACAATTTCATTTTTTTTTTACTTTTAATTTGCTAAATTTCGTATCAAATATTATTAAATGATATCACATTTTCTTCGCTGAATAAAACATTGACCTAAAACATAGAGTTGAGAATGTGTGTAATTACCATGTTGATGCAAATTCTCCAATTCGTTGATGATGGTTGTGAACCCCTTTGAACCTACTCTTGATAAATCATCCCTTTCATCTGAAAATAAAATACAGATAAATTCAAAATTCAGAGTTAGTAAATCTTTAGATTTCAAACAAAATTACAAGAATTAGCGATTACCATTGATCTTGTGCATTACAGCGTGATACTTGGACCGAAGAACTCTCCTCTGGACCGTATCCTCCTGAATCGGCCGAGTTGACTCATCGCCATCGGCCAAATCAAGTACGTCATGACTCAATTTCTCACGCTTCACGGTCCGGAGTTTCTCCGCTTCATCGACCCGCTCGACTCTGCTGCTCGCCCGTTCTCGCTTCACCGTCTTTCCCATAATTTCAAATCCTCCAATAAAATCAAGAGTCTTTTGGTAGTGATAGGTGATGAAAACCGATTCAAGAATAGAATGTTTGGAGAGCCCGGGATTCGAGAGTGGGAAGCGCAGTGAAAAATGAAATTTTTGGTATTACGTAAAGAGAGGGTAGGGTTTAGTAAAAATCCGTGGTCGGATTTTCCCGCGCATCGAATTTACAAATTTTGGTATTTAGGAAGGACCTTAACTTCGAAATCGTAGTCAAACATTATGCTGCTTGGTTGACTAATTCAGTTACATAAAAGATAATTAATTTATTTAAGATTTTCAATTAAGATTTCAATTAAGACAATCTATTTGTAAATATAATTTTTTTCCTTTTGTTGAGGTTGAGATAGTAAACATAATTTGTCAAAAAAAATACATTAATTTTAAAATAAAATAAAAATTACAATTTAAATATTTTTCCGACCAATACAAAAATAATAATAATAATTACAAATATTTATTCATTTTTTTTTCCTTTTCTTCTGAGAGTCATGTCCATTTGTATTTATAAAATTTGTATATAAATTTATATCTCAAAAAACCTTGGCAAAACCCACAGTAACATAACAAAATTCAATATTTCCAGAAGAAATGTGAACGATTACTCATACTAGCATTTTTATTTTTGTGCCATATTTTAAAAAAAAAAATTAGCTTGAATGACTGTAGCATAAATAAGCCTTCAAAACGGTGCCATAAAACCAACCAACCATCCCAGATCACAAGCCAACAATATTTTAACCTCGGCTATCAAACAAAAAATTGTTCCAACGAAAAAGATACAGAAGCCCATTGATACATCGGTGTTACACAGAGACTCCGGATGTGATTGTTCCGATTTCTTTCGGCTTTCATCACAGCAAACCTGCGACCTTAAGAGCTTCTTTGAAGTCTTCAACACTGTTCCATGATGGGACCTAACATCGTACAGCAGCAGCAAGAAAGCAAATTAGACAGTATAAAGCACGATGATTGATGACTATAAGAAGACAGTTTGAAGTCAGCCCAGCTTTCCAAATCATTACCGCCTGTAACAGCCACGGAATACCGGATCCTTACTATGTGCATGTTTGTGTACATGTGTTGCTTCTCTCCCAAGAAATCAAAGAGAGTTGTGAATTTTGACAATGTGACTGACATTTTTGAACCAAGAAAGTAGGAACTTAAGATTACCTCGGTTACTTGGGTGCCAAAGTGCCGCTCTATTTTTTCCATGAGCATCTTGTCCATATCGCCCAACAGCAAATTAAACACAGCTCCTGCACAATCGCATCAAAGCAATTTTGGTCAATAATTTCAATTTTATATTTTCACCAAGTAAATATCCAAATAAACTATCTAAGGCAAGTGAATCTATTTGCAGCCTAACAAAAAGCGTGTTTGCGGAACACTCATGTTGAGCTATAAAGACAGCATACAGGATTTCCTAATGGGTAAACAACAACCATTATACATTTATCAACGGACAAGCTGAACATAACTAAAAAAATGTGATCAAGAGAAGACACCAACAATGTTGCATACAAAAACTCAACAGCCATCAACTATCTTTTAAAGCAAATCAAATGTTTAGCAAATAAACAAGTGGAACAAAATCTTAATTCAGAAACTTGCCTTTGCGTCCAAAACGTCCTGCCCTGCCAATTCTATGCAGGTAGACCTCATAATCAGGCTCTGTACGATTTTCATGTTTCACCGGAAGATCATAATTTATGACAAGATTAACCTGCAGGAAAAGAGCGAGTCAGGATGTCAATTACATAAGCATCAAATTGGTAAACAGTGGTATTTATTAAAAAGAAAGGCACCTGTTGCTGATCAAAACCTCGGGCAAGAAGGTCAGTCGATATAAGAACTTGTGTTAAACCATCTTTAAACTCCTTCACTATCTTGTCTCGATCTTCCTGCTTTTGAGCACCCTGAATAGTAGTAACTTCATAGCCAAGTTCGGCAAGTGACTTATGCAAAGTGCTCGCACTATGCCTTGTGCGTACAAATATAATTGTCTGCCCCAAATTTTCTCCCAATTCAAAAATTCTATCCTTGATGACCAAAACCTTGGCTAGTTCATCAGGACAGTAAACTTTGTACTGCTTTACTGAATCTAATGATAGTTCTTCTTTCTTGACAAAAAGTTGATTGTAATCTTTAACAATCCTCGTCACAAAATTTTTGACAGTGTCATTAAATGTCGCAGAAAATAGAAGAACCTGAAAGCAAAGTGGAAATTAGAAGAAAGTGATCACAGTCTCTAAAGTTTGACGGGCAACTAAACTCGCCATAAGTTAGCTTGGGGGTAATAGGAAGTTTCATAGCATTAAAAAGTAGAGCCATTATATTTAACAAGAATTTGATACAAGATGAGACAAATTGCAACAAGGAAAAGAAAAATAAATTAATGAATCCCAAGAAACTAATGTCTAAGCATCAGAGTGTTTGAATGTGAAATATCAACATTTCCTTATTTATTTTCCTAAGAGGTTCATGGGAAAAAGATCCATACCCCTGCACATCAGTGGCAATGATCGAGCAACAAAAGTGAAATTACACTGCTCTCTATCCCTTTGCCCCACACTTATACACATCCATAAAGGAAATATGAACATAATAAGGTCAGAAAAATCAGTTCAAAACATCTGAACCTACATATATCATTCAGAAAGAGATCCAACTCTCTGAAAAGTTGAGAACAATTTTAGTGCCTTGCTACAAAGCTTAGTCCAAGCCACATCCCCATAAACAGTTATCACATTTCCAAACACCAGTTGATATCTATACACGTTAATACTGCTTCAGCGATGCAGTGCAGCGTCTAATCATGACACAACCTACAAATTGTATGTATCACATTAGCCTCCAACAATAGAGTTTTGTATAATATTTGTCCTCCATGATACTTCCACTCACTGGAAATATTCAACATAATTAGCATGCATGTGTTTTTAAGCATACTATAACACAAAAAGTTTCGCAGACCTCAGAACAGCTCCGCCATTACGCAAATATTACTAAAGGGAACTACCATATTTTAGATCTTGCAGTTCAGAAAAGCCAAACACAAAAAATCTTGCATATCACCCAAGATTATAATCCCATCACAAATTAGGAAGAATAACACCAGCCAACACACAGATCTTATTTCACACCCTCACACCTAGCAAAAAGTACATTACCACACATTAGTCAGACATACCTGGCAATGAGCACTGCTTCTTTCAATATCCTTCATAATCCTCAAGGAATCATCTTTAAATCCATCCTGCACCATCCAAATATTTATAAGCAATGATTACAATAGCCTATCTACATAAATCTTAGTACACAATAACCCCATTATAGTTCCAGAAACAGGGCCCGCTTGCCCGTGTAATTTGAACCTTTCCACATTCTTTGCCTCAATTTCATTACATCACTCTGACAACCAGGCCTGGGAGAATTTTCAGGCTAACACAGAATACAAACAACTTAAACAAAGCCGAAAATCACTAATGTAGAGAACCATAAGCCAACGCAACACTTCCTTGGGGGTCATTCAAATTAACACCTAACACAGCCTACCAAGAAACTCCTACAAATCTTAGCTGGTAACACATGAGTTACTATTAAATCATCTTGACATTATTATTGTCGTTAAAAAAGCATAGCCTTAATCTCATAAAAAACTGCAAAAACAACATAATCAGCACGATAAGATTACCTCAGCCAGCATGTGGTCAGCTTCATCAAAAACAAGAATTTTCACATAACTGACACCCAATTTCCTCGCTGACATCCACTTCTTAATTGTGCCGGGAGTACCAATCACTATTTGTGCTGTAACTGGCGGCCTTTTTGCAATTGGTATATAATTGGTGCTGTCCATTGGCACGGCACACTCTGAAGTTATCCCAGTGTGTTTCCCCATCTTCCGCAAGACTTCCAAATTCTGAAATATTTATACAACCATTAAAACTCACATTCATACAGCAGCCAAAAGTTTAGTCAACCGTTAGTATCTTGAACAGCTAAGTTCAAGTTCAAGGCTTCAATAAACTATTTCATAGAAATCTTTTTTAACCTGAATTGCTAATTCTCTGGTAGGGCAAATGCAAAGCGCTTGTGGAGCTTTGAGGTTCGGATCAACGCGGCTCAACATTCCAAGCACGAAACAAGTTGTCTTGCCGGAACCGTTATGCGCCTGAGCAATTAAATTCTTGTACGGAGGAGTCAAAATCATAGGCAAACTTATAGCTTGAATCTTACTAGGCTTTTGAAATTTCATGTCAACGTATAAACCCTTTAACAGCTCCGGCGAGAGATTCAAATCTTCAAACGTACTCGCGGACGTGTACGGCGTATCGCCACTCGTAACCTAGATTAAATCAAAGAACTACATCATCACGAAAAATATTACAGAAACTAAAAAAAAATTACAAAAAATAAAACGCACTGAAATCCAAACAATCGTACAGCTTTGATGTTTGAGTCTTCAGGTTCGTCGAGAAATTTATTAATCTTCTTGTTCTCGTCTACTTTCAATCCTTCAACGTTAAGCTCGGTCTCAGTTGTAGAAGCGCTCGGCTCCTTGGCTCCTTCCTTCTCCTCCTCCTCCTCCACTTCGTCGCCCCACGATCGCTTCGGCTCCGCCGGTGGCGCTGACGTGGCGGCTGCAGCGGCAGTGTCGGTTTTGTCGGCCATCGCACGTTACGCGTCAATCGTCTGACAGCAATTACCTTAAGTAAGAGTAGCTTTTCTGGATCGGTTTCGGATAAAATAGAAGAGTCGGCCGTTTGTTGAAAACTGTAAATTTGAGTGAGAATTCACTTTCCACTTTCTGGAAACCTTCGAAAGACAACGCAGAAAACTTAACGAACGAAGAAGAATCTTGAAATTTTTTTTTATATAATTAAAAATATAATATAGGCCCACGAAAATAAGAATGCGAGCTGGCCCAATATACTATCCCCGCAGGCCCATTAAAAGATTTTTATTTATAAGAAAAGAAACGTTTCTTTATTTCTTTATGAGTATTTTAAAATTAATTTTAAAAATAGATTAATACTTGTATAATCGTCAAAGACAGTAATGCCCCTTAATTTAGAAGCTTATTCTCCCATGTCTCCGTGGTATTTTATATTTAATTCCAATACCCTTTTGCATTTTATGGAAATTTGCTTTGGGACTATGAAACGCACCGTGTTGACGATTGATCAACAATTGAGGCCTTAAAAGTATCGTGATAATTCAGTTTGATCAAGATACAACGATTATTAAATGTATTCTGTAGCTATAACTGGGCTCTTTTTATGCAGTGATGGCTGCGTCAGTAAGGTGGACATTTTGAACCGGCCTTATACGAAGGATCGATTTAAAAAATTATTAATTTAAATTTGATTTAAAAATAAAATTAATTAATTTTAATTCAATTTTTTATTTGTATTTAGTTTAAATTGCAAAAACCAAACAATTTAATTATTTGAATTTAAAAAATATATATAAAGCACTTTACCATCAATATATATAAAGCTAATTCATTATTATTTATAACCTTCATTTTTAAAAATCAATTTCTATACCCAAAATATAAAATATGCAATAATTATAAAATTAAATAATGAATAATTGTTATTATATCTTAAACAATACATTAATAAAATATCGAATATTATATTATCAAAATTTCAAACTCTCATTTTTTAAAATAAATAAATTTACTATTTCACCATAATAACTATATTATTTGACCAATAATTCAAAAATTACTAAACATTATTTACAAAAAAAAAAGAGTAAAATAAATACTAATTATAATTTTAAGATAATTTTATTTTTTATTTTCTAAAAAATAAAAATTTTTGAATTTATAATTAAGTGGACAGTTTTGATTTAGATTAGTTTTAATTTATAATTTAAATTAATTCAAAATTCAATCAATCCAAACCCGGTTATAAGAGACAAATTAATTTGATTCAAATTGACGACAATCATTTTAATTGGTTTGTCAATTTGAGTCTAAATTCTAAAATATTAATATAATTATAAGGTTAAATACAATATTTTAAAAAATGCAATGATTTTTTTTTCAAAAATAAACTTAATTATTCATAAGAAATATTTTGTTATATTGATGACGTGCTTGTCTATAATAAACTAATCATCTAATTCATTTTATAAAAATTATGTTTTTTAATTATCATCTAACAAGTATTTTATAAAATTATACCAATTTAGTTTTCTTTATTACTCAAAAAAGTACTAAACATGCATTATGAAATTATAAAATAAGTAATCTCATTAAAATACTAAAATAAAAAAATAGTCTAATATGAATTATTATTTTTTATATTAATAAAAATAAAATAAGTAAAATTTATATTTAAAAATATTAATTTTTTATAATTTTTATTTTAAAAAAATAAATGATTCATATTATAAAATTTAAGAATTTATTTTTATAATTTAGAGGGATAAATTCTTTAGTTATATAATTTATATAAAATAAAATTTTAATATAAAATATT
The DNA here is from genome assembly GCA_032401905.1 of Swietenia macrophylla. Classification (NCBI taxonomy): domain Eukaryota; kingdom Viridiplantae; phylum Streptophyta; class Magnoliopsida; order Sapindales; family Meliaceae; genus Swietenia; species Swietenia macrophylla. Next base: position 601,568 of record CP135565.1, read on the forward strand.
TTTAATCTTATTAGTTTGACTAAAACATTCAAATATAAAAAAAATTAATTTTTTAATGGTATATTTACTAATTTAAAATTAGAATGAATAATATATTTACTTGTTAAAATAAAAATAAAAATATGAATAAAATTAGTAGGCTCTACGCAATAGGAATAGAAACTTGATTTATAAGAAAATTTGGGAACGAGATTTTCCCTAAAATTAATTATTTTACCTTACTCTACAATTTAATATATTATTTTATTCTTTATTTTAATTAAAATATATAAATATAAAAAATTTATTATAAAAATAAAAAAATTAGTATTTTTATTCATATTTTTATAATAATAATAATAATAATAATAATAATAATAATAATAATATTTTAATAATTTAAAATAATTTCTTTCATTTCGATTTTGTTTCTTATAATTGAGGTAAATAATTTATTCTAATTTTAATTTTTTGTTTTAATTTTAAAATATTTTAATTTTAATATATTCTCGTTACAAATTAGTAATCGCATCGTAAATTTATTTAGTAAATTTAATTTGATAAACTTAAATCATATTTAAATAAAATTTAAATTAATAATAATTAATTTAATTTTTTAAATTAAAGTTAATTTAATAAATTTAAAATTTTAAAAATTTTTAAATTTATTAATTTGAATGAGTTGGGTTTTGATTTGCCTACTCCTATCCCTGTTCCAATAATATACAACATATAATATAACAATTGTGATGAATAGGGTCCCACTAATATCAACCGTGACTAGTAAAGCTTTGCCGACTGTGAGTTACTCATCGCTTGGAAATCTGGCGTTATATTTGAAACGTTCATTCAATCAAAGCGGGTCCGTCCCACTTAGAACTTCCAACCAGGATGAATAAAGCCGCGACGTGCGTCATCGGACAGGCTGTGATCTTAGGTAAATTTGCAATTCCAGAGTGGTGGGCTAGACAAGGGTAATTTAGCAATTATATAAAACAATAGGTCCAATACTGGAATAAAAACATTGAAGTGCCACGGCGAAATGAAAAACAGATCAGACCCGAGCCGTCAAGAGAAAGAGAAATCGAAAGAGGTGAAGCAGGGCCACAATATACACACACTCTCTCTCTATCTCTTCCAGTCTATAAATACAAACATAAATCTCTAAAGTTGAAAAATAAAAATAAAAAACACACAAACAACGACGGAATATAAGCAAAAGAAGAACCCAATCTAAACGGCAAAGCAAAAACCCTAAAACAAGAACAAAAGGAAAGAAAAAAATGGACAAAAAGATAATCTAATGATGACAACGATGATATGAGCGTTAGTAGTAGTTTCATTTCATGGCTAGAGAACAAGAAACGGCATCGAGGCAGCAGTGGGGCACGTCGGAGGAGCTATTGCTAGCGTGCGCCGTGAACCGCCACGGGACCAAAAGTTGGGACTCGATCGCTATGGAAGTACAGAATCGAAGTACGAATGTGGTGTCTCTTACTCCGCAGAACTGTCGAGACAAATTCAATGACCTTAGACGACGGTTCATGTCGCAAAACGACGCCGAATCGACGAGTTTGGTCCCCTTGGTTGACCAGCTCAGACAGATTCGTGTTCAAGAGCTGCGCGCGGAGGTTCAACGACGCGACGTTTCGATCGTGTAAATTACTGTTGTTTTTTTAATTTTTATTAAGATCTGACAGTGAGAGTTATTTTTTGATGAGATCTGTGAAACGACGATGTCGTTTTCTGTTCTGTTGACTGCAGGTCTCTGGAATTGAAGGTGAAAAAATTGGAGGAGGAAAGGGAGAAGAGCCTGAAGGCGGAGGCAAATCCGGAGAGAGACAGAAAGGTCTCGCTGGAGATAGTCGCCGATAAATCCTCCGCCGTCGACGGAGAGGGCGACTCCGACGAGCGGGAGAACCGATCCTTCAACGAATGTAATTCCACAACTCAAAAAGCAGAAACGTTGGCCAAGAAACAAAACGACGACGTAGAAGACGAGAAAGAGTCGAAAATAAAATCTGAACCGGGAGGTGAAAATGATCCGGTTCAGGTTAGAACCGGACACGAAGCAGACCGGGAGGATCGAGATTGGTCATCCAACACTAAATTAAATGGAAATGGAAACGGTAACTCTAAGGACATCGAAAATGAAGACAACGACAGAAAGGCGTCGGGGGAGAAAAAGGAATGTATTAAGAATAGACCGAGTGGAGTCGGCGGACTCACTGAGTCCAATGAAGGATGGGACGACGAGTCGAAAAAGGAGGGAAAGCAGAATAGTGACGTACAGAGCTCGGCAAGTTTGTTGAAGAGCAAACGTCGTCGTTGCGGGGGAGCGGGTAGAAATGGCGGCAATGCTGGTTATAGCAGCGGCGAGGAGCCTGGTGTTGAGGAGGTTTCTCCCGCCACGAAAGAGGAGTTGGCTCTAAAATCTGAGCCATTAGTTAGGTTTCTTGGAACGATACGGTCGCATCGATTCGGCTCGCTCTTTGAGCCACGGCTTCGGAGCCAGGTACGTTATTTTCCACACGAGTATTCTTTATTTGAAAAAAAATTGAATATTAAATCCGGTTAATCAAATAAGGTAAGAAAACCTAAACTATAAAATTTGTTAATGAATTCTAAGCAACTCAGTCTGCAGCAATCACAACCTTCCACGTCAACATCACCGAAAATTTTTCGGGTGTGATTGCTCATAAGCTAAGCATCGTTTTGAAAAATAAAACGACGGTGTAGATGCATCTAACGCATTAACGTGGGTCCTAATTGCTAGAATTTTGGACACCCTGTCATTTGAAGGACGGTTAAAGTTTAATGTTCAATGTTCCCCGAATTCTGATTTTCTGATTTTTTTTCCCCAAATTACAAAGAACGTTAAATCCCAATTTTTTTTTTTAAAATTTTTTTATTTTGGACACTGTGTTTAGTATAAGAAAACACGAGAACCGAGAATGTTGATTCTTAAAGAGGCCAACACGTTCGCCACATGCTATTGCTATTGCTAGGCGAAGCAGGTTTGTGAGAAAAAAAAAGAAAAAGAAGAAAACATTGGACACGTGGCCCGTGATAAGGTCATTATCTTCAACCTTCGAAATAATTACTAATTTTTTTCAAAATATTAAAAAAAATCAAATACATTCCCAATTTAATGGCAGGCATGTTAAGAAGACAAACTTTTATTATAATTTATAAAGAAATTTCTAATAGAATTAATTATTATTTACGACTTCTTTTCGTGGACTTTGCTTTAATTAATTAATTATTTATTTTCCCTGGGCCGTGGTCTTTGCTTCGTTTAGAGCCAAATGTAAGAGACGGGTGTATCTTCGGCTTTAAAAAGGGTGGCTCCGCATACTTTTGTCCTTTTGAAACGGGTGGTACACGGTGTCGTTTTGTTTTTGAATCAATTTATCCATTTTACCCTTGCATCTTTGTTTTTCTTGTTCGGCATATACTATTTAGTTGGTGTTAACTGCGGATGTTCATCCCCGCGTGTTAGGGACGCTGTGCCGACAGTTGACCATTTGACTTAGCTTGTAACTGGGTCATCCTACGGTGAATGTGGGGTTGAGAAGTGGGGTCCGTGCGTATAGTGGTCCCCTTCCTTATTGTCAGTTTCTTGTTCACGACTTTTTGCTTACGCGAAACTTTTTTTATTATTACTACTTACAACGGGAGAGCGTTATTTAATTCCACTATGTGTCATTACTTGCAACTTCCTTCGAAGTTTGAATGTCTCTTACCTTTTTAACCTTCGTTCTTCCTCACGTGGGACATTCTGCTACGCAGTATAATTCAAAAAACTCCTGAAATCACTGCTCTTTCGGTGGTACATTTTGAATGACGAACCCTCCTTGCACGAGATTTCAACCCGAATGCTAAATCACTAAATTACCCTTCAACTGTCTGTTTATCACCTTTCATTCTTTGTGAATCATTTGTTGTTCAATGATCATCAATGCTATAATGTCTTGCAGGAATCTGGAACGTACAGAAAGTTGATCAGGCAACACATAGATCTTCAAATGATTCAATCCAGGCTTGACAGAGGGATTTACTCTAACTGTTTTCACAGATTCTATAGAGATCTCCTTGTGTTATTCAACAACTTCTTAATTTTCTTCAAAAAAAGCTCTCAAGAACATGCTGCAGCACGAGAACTCGGGGGTCTAGTTATTAAAGAAATGACTGATAAGCTTTGGAAACCTCAATTGAATCCCGTTACTGTCAAACCTGAACCCGAACAACCGCCTGTTTCCCTTTCAAAACCCAACAGAGCTTCAACTATGGTGGTGTGTGGTAAACGCAGCACTGTCAAAACAGTATCGGGCAATAATGCTAGCAGTAGAAAAGGAGATCAAAAGGAGAGAGAAGTTGAAGACAAACCGAAGGCGAATGAGAAGAAGATTGATAATTCTGGGGAGAAGGATACAAAGAAGAAAAGAAGTCAAGAAAGGTCGGTTTCTGGACGTAGAAACTCAAGAAGCAACAACAAGAGTGGAGAAGTAAAGCATCAATACGGTGGTAATGAGCTTAGTTCTCACGATGCATTGGAAGTTAAGATGGATGCTAAGAAGGAAAATGCCGTAAAGAAAAAGCAAGGGGCTGCTGTTTTCTTGAAACGAATGAAGCAGAATTCGCCGGTAGAAAATGATGATGAGGAGGAGGAGGACGACGACGACGAGAAGAAGGAGGAGGAAGAAAAAGACAACGAATCGGGGGAGGAGAGCAAAGACAGTAAAGTAGAGGAGAAGAAGAGAAGGTCAGGAAGGAAGAGAGATGTGAAAACAGAGAGAGTTACCAGAAGTTCAAGGGGAAGAGGAGTGAGAGGAGAGAGTGGAAGGGTGAAGAGAGCAGTGGGGAGGCCACCGAAGAGGTCGGCTGTCGCTAGTCCGCCAGAGACGACGGGGAAGAGAGGGAGAGACAACGGTGAGAATGAGGTTGGAGGTGGTGGTAGTAGTAGCAGGTCTAGGAAAAGAACAAGGAGGTGAAAGGGAAAAAAAAAAAAAGTGCATGATTGTTGTATAATGTAATATTATCAAGAGTTTTTTTTTTCTATTTTGCTTTTTTGATTTGTTTTTTTTTTCTTTTGCTAAATACAGTTTCACTTCGAGAAGAAAAAGAAAGACAGTTGTGTTTAGGGACATTTTAGAATGTTTGCTGCAGCCATTGCATATACAGACAGGCATGTAGAGCTGATAAGGATGAATGACAGGATTTTTGAATTTACTTCTGTTTCAGTATAAATTGAAGAAGTCAAAGATCGAAAAAAAGAAATTGGGAATGAATGATGCACATAGACATTGAATCAGGCATTTGAATTTTTGGAGGCCTCCTCGCAATTGGTGTCTGCCTCAAAAATAGCTACCAATATGAATATAATTGTGTGGTTCTTTGTATAAAATTGGACTTGCAAATAAAATTAGACTTGTAAGTGTCGAGAATATTAAATGTAATTATAATTTTTTTATCCGTCCAATTAAACTTTTGAAGTAACAAATTCAATATGATATTAGAGTTAATTTAATTTAATGCATCGTCTACTAATTAATTTTTATAAAAATTTAAAACAATAATTATTTAAATTTACGTGACAAATTTATTAAAAAAAATTAAATATACATGTAAAATTATTAACAAATATAATTATAATCAAACATGAATGTGAAAAATATTAAATATAATTTTATAATCAAATTTATAAGTGAAAAATATTAAATACAATTATTTAGATTTATATATGAGAAATTTTAAATATAATTATAATAAAACTCATAATTAAATATAATTATCTAAACCCCTTACCTATAAGTTTGGATTTACAATTGAATCAATAAATTCAATATTTAAAAATAATGAAGTTATCAAATGAAAAAAAAAAAAACACACACACACACACTCATCGAAATCCGGCGAGAACAACCGATGCAAGTCACCCCCTCTGTCGCTTGAGGCTTGAATTCTACAAAGAACATAACAAGGAAAGAGGTGATCGACTGAAAAAAAAAATGGCGCCATTTCTCACTCCATGCAAGTTATAAACTCAGCTCCCAATGAATTTAGGTAGTTGAACGGCGGTAACAAGGCTGCAAGGTGCCGCTAGAGTTGAATGAACACTGCTGCTGTGTTACAAAGAGGCAGGAAAATCCCACCACATTAATATTCTATTATAAATTTTTGTATTAATTTATTTAATAAATAAAATTTAAAATTTATTTATTCCTCCCCTAACTTTTTTTATCTCAATTTTTTTTTTCTAAACATAATTTTTCTCCTTCACCAACAGTCATTGTCTCTCTTTTTTAATCATAATTATTAATTAATATAAATAAAATTTTATAATTAAATAATTTTAATATATTAATAATACGATAGAATTATTTCATTAAATTTTTTAATTATCTGATATATTTAATTTTTTTAAATTATATATTTTAAATTTTATATATTATAATTTAATTTTATATTAATTATTTTAAATTTTTTATTTTATCCAAATTGTACAAAAGATAGAGTTCTGGTTTTGTTATTGGTCAACTACCGTTTAACAGTTACAGAACAATGAATTGTAATTATTATATATATATATATATATATGTTTTTGTCTGATTTTTTGGACAGAGGAGGCAGATGTCCAAATCCAAGGTTAATGCTAAGGTTCAAGTTACTGACATAGGAGTAAGCAGCTCAACCAATTATATGAAAGCGCCATGCTTTGTTTTGTGTACATAAATTGTTATTGTTTCTAAGAATCAATGGTTTTATTACTATCGAGGTTGGAATTAATTAAGTTGTCACCTTTCTTTTTCATTTATTATTATATTTTTTTTTTCAAGAAAATTAGGGATTTAATTGCCCAATTTATTTATTTATTTTTTTCCTCTAAATTTGTAATTTTTCTGGAAGTCTAATATGCAATGCATCAAGTGTGTTTTGCTTTCAAGTTTTATTGCACCTCCCCTTTTTGTGGATCTTCTCTCTTGGTAAGATTTGAAAAATTAATATATATATATATATATATATATATGCCTACAACAAACGCTTTTTTATGGAAGGATTCGAGAGGGTAAAACTTAGAAAGTGATTTTTCTGTAACTTCTGTTTGGCCATAGACATGGTCAGCCAGACAAACCATCACCAACCCCCATCTCTCCTCTCTCTCTCTCTCACTTGTGCATGTATGAGTTTTAAGTTTTACCCTCTCAAATAGTTTTTTATGACTTTTGTCTTTATCATCTTAGTCTCGAACTTGCTAACCAAAAATCAATCAGCCGTTCAACTGTCTCTCTTTTTCTTTTTACAAAATGCCAATTTCTAGTTTAGGGTGATCCACTCTCTCTTGAATCAAGTTTTCATTTTGATATCCCCTTTTTCACCTGAAATTGTCAGCATGTCAGAATACACAGTTGAGTCCTGCAAAGTTGAAACCACTGATGGAGTGAAGCTTCACACTAGAGTGTTCAAACCCAGAGAAGATGAAGAAGAAGAAGAAAAGGAGGAAACCAAAGATGGTAACTTGGTGATTGTTCTTGTTCATCCATACTCGGTTTTGGGTGGTTGTCAAGGTCTTTTGAAAGGAATTGCATCTGGGTTGGCAGCAAAAGGTTATAAAGCTGTGACTTTTGATATGAGAGGTGTTGGGAAGTCTACAGGGCTTTGCTGAAGTTAAGGATGTTATTTCTCTTTGCAAATGGGTCTGTGAAAATCTTTCTACTAACAGGATCCTCTTGGTGGGTTCTTCTGCTGGTATGATTTTTTTTTTCTTTTGTTTTTGTTTTTATGTATATTTGGTGGATCGTTTTTGAATTACTTTTTGCACGCATAGGTATTTTTGATGGATTGTTTGTGTGATTTGTCCTGATGGCCGTAATTTTTTGGATCTTTGAAGTAGATACTAATCTGTAACGATATTAGGCTATATTGTTCTATGCTTATTTTGATGAAAAAAATAAGAGCAAAAGATGAAAAAAGGATACTAATTTTCTTAATATTTTTTAAAACTTTTGGGCAGGGAAAAAGAAGATTTTTCACTAAAGAGTTGTCAAAGTTTTGATTAGATTTTGTAGGCAGAGCTGTATATGTTGTCAATACAATTTCTTTACAATTTGTGTACCAGTTGTCTCATATGGTTACTATTGAAGTTGATTTTTGAATAGGGATCCTTAACTTTATGCTTGTTGCTGATTTCAGTGTCTGCTTGTTGATGAAAACTGTTCTGCGCATTAGTTTGTTTTATTGTTTTGAAAATTATAGGGTGTTCTTGACTCTTAAAGGTGACTTGTTTTCATAATGTTAATGATAGAATTCATGACAGGAGCTTTCTTTAATTCAGGAAAAGTGAAAAATACAAAATGAAGTAAAAAGGGTAATTGAACAGTTAAGCTTTTTTGTAGGTTGATCTTTTCTGGAACCTTGGCATTTCACAAGAACTTAAAATTAGATGTAATTTTGCTCCCTCTTTGTTTGAAAATTCTGTGTTGGATCTAGAACAGATGTTTCAGGAGATTTTACCTGTTGTGGAAATAGTACTTGTAGTCGCATTGGGTATTCATTTATTCCGCATTCTGCTTATTATCTTTTTAATTCCATGTGATGAGTATATGGTTTATGGCGTTTACTAATCTCGAGGATCTATGAGGGAATTAATAGATTCATTAGCTGGTCACCCTTAAGGTAACACAAATTCATATCTGCTTGAGCGGAGTTTTCCAGCACAGGCACAATTTTACCTAGAAAAGGAATAAATAAATGAATAACTAATTAATGTGTTAAATTTCTGGACAAAGGCTAAAGATAAAAAGTCTGAAGTCTCATGCAGTAAAGTTTGCCAATTTAGTTACAAATGAAGCATTAATTCTTATGCTTAAACATGTGTTAGTATCAATATCATTGACAATGCAAGGGGCCATGCCCAAACTCTTGATGGAAATTTCTTGATAGATTTAGTTGATAGCAGCTGTTACTATTTACCAATGTGAATATTAGGTGAAAAAAATTAATCTAATACTTCGACATTGAGTTTCTTGGATGCTCTCTCTTACAGATGAAATACATTTGCTGTGTGTCACACTGCAACTAGAATATTGATGTGTTGTGTCTTTATCAATTCCTCTACCTCCGATGTTTCTTAGTAATAGCAACATGGGGACGGATGAAATGAAGTTACTCTTACCTTTAACATGATGTCCCAACAGAATGGAAATTAATCTTGTTCTGCCGCTTTCTGCCACGAGTAGTAATTTCTGATGACCTTAGTCTTATTCCAGAAACTGTAGAGGATAAGCTATTTGCATCTTGAACCATGGGATGTAACGGCTAGTGACTTTCCACGCAAGGAGCTATGAAGAGTTTTAGAAAACCGGATAGAGCATGGTGAAGTTAAGTTTCATCATTGATGTCACTTGTTCCTCTTTTTGTGAGTTGTGGCATCTCAGTTGTGTTTAATTAACTCTCATAATCAGTGTAATTCCGTCATGTATTTGACACCACGCAATATTAATTGTATATTCAACTTCACAATATCCAATTTTTTCCTTGTCATCTGTTGTCAGGTGCACCCGTTGCCGGTTCTGCAGTTGATGAAATTGACCAAGTTGTTGGCTACATAAGTTTGGGGTACCCTTTTGGTACGCTGGCTTCAATCTTATTTGGACGACACCATAAAGCCATCCTTCAATCTCCAAAGCCGAAACTCTTTGTTATGGGAACTCGTGATGGCTTCACTAGCGTTAAACAGCTGAAGAACAAGCTGAGTTCTGCCTTGGGACGCAATGAAACTCACCTAATTGAAGGAGTAAGCCATTTCCAAATGAAGGACCTGATTATGATGCTCAGATGGTGAACCTTATCCTTGATTTTATTGCATCATTGTCGTAGCACTGCACTATCAGCCACTTCTTGGTGTTGTGCTCGTTGCAGAATTCTAGAAATTGCTTTTACAAACTGTGTGGTCTGCTCATATTGCTGATTTTTCACATTTTGTTTGATTTGCAGGAAATTTAATGGTTGGATTCCTTCTTCATAACCACGAATTACTGGGCTGCTGTCCCAGTTAAAATTTGTTTTCTGATGCATTCAGCAATGCTCTAACAGAAAGCATTTTCAATCGAAAATGTTTCTAGAAAGCAACTTCAAATATATAACATAGCAAATACATGGTCAGTGATCATTTACTAATGAAAAATTTACATTAGCATCTAAGAACATTCGGATAAATTAAAACTTACAATGAAACCAAACCTAATTTCTCCCTAAATGAAGTAGCACTATCATGGAGTCATTTGCCTAACTGGTCATTAAATTTAAAATTTGTTACAGCAATCTACAGATTATAAAATGTCATTGCTTTGTTGTGCCGGCAGCCGAGCCTTCAACTACTCCACCCGTCTCACAATACTGCTGTTTTCTCCACCCTCCTTCCGGGTCCATAGATTGCGCTTGTGAGAATGGACGTTCTCCATGGTCTGCTTTTGAAACCAAAGAAAACAAAAACATAGGATTGTCTTCATTATCCACAACAATAGATCATATGCTGTAGGAAAACTGTTGCATACAGCATCAGCCAAAACAATAAGCAGCTCAAGCTGGCAGAAAGATTTTATGGCAGTAGATGCTTAAAGAAGTGAACGGGTGATGAGAAAAGAAATTCACATAATTTGAATAGCTTCCTTGCAACCACTTCGGGGCAAATTATGTTGAAACTCGAAATGAAAAGAAAAATACTTCTAATAATAGTTAACTGAAATTTTTACAAAAAAATAGTACAAGATCAAATCTGAATCTCTAGATACTACAATTAGATGGTACAATGGAAGAAGCTGGTTTGGTTTTTAACATTTTATTATGATTCTTATGTGACAGAACACGGTTATTTGTAATTAGTTATTACCACTTTCACCGTCAGATGCATCTTCAAGCCTTGCAATTGCATCGATAAGGGCTTGTTCTTGCTCCTGAAATAAAACCACCCCATCAGAGATTGTAATGATACAGAACATGCAAGAACTGGGTAGAAAGATGTTAAGATCGTACTTTCAGAACTCTCTTTGCTTTCTCAATCTCCATGGGATCAGGATGATTGACAGAAAAAACCTTTTCAACCTGTTCAAATCTACTGCAATTAGGCAAAAATGTCCATTTATTAGCAATAATTTAAATGATCCTTCATCCGATCTCATACCTCTTTAATTAGAGTATCTGTGTGAAGTATTTCAATATCACCTAAAGCCTTCTTCCCAATACCGTTCTGTGATAAAGAAAACTCTTTCTTGGATGGACCCTTCATGGTCCCTCTGCCTCTTCCTGAACCGCTAACTCCACCACCACGTGTCAAAGGTTTCTTAGTCCCGCGGCCTGGTCCTGGGCGGCTACCTTTACGAGATATCCCAGGTTCATCACCTTCCCACCTAATATCTCCTGGTGATATCTGTCATTACAGGTTTGAAGATTAGTAGCAGGGAAGAATTTCATAGTACTTGAAGTAAGCAATTTACAGTTGGAATTCTTTGTCACAAATGATAGGGGAGGGTATGGAGCGGAAACTACATAACACAAATTAAGGAACAAAACATTCAGCTATTAGGTTTCTAATATGAATATCAAGTGATATGAGTCCCTGTCCCCAGCAAAAATTAGAAAAAGAATTGAACTCCAAATAATTCGTACATTCTAATGATTGGAAATTTCTTTATCCTTCAATCTTGTAAGGGTATTCTACTGATCCTTGTACACACATACGTGTATACACATAAGTCTCCAGCATCCTATCAACATAACATGGAAAGATAAGCAAAGATAAATATTGTTCATGCTGGAGAACTATATTTATCATTGCACTAATCTCTACACTAATATCCTGAGTAATATGGTTTGATAGTTGAGACAACTACATAATTACCTTGTAGTGAATTTCTCAGGCATAACAATGCTGATTAAATAAACAAGCATCAGAGAAGACATGAAGAAAAAAGAGTAACAACCACAACAACAGCATACAGCTTTAAATTTGTAAGAAATTTCACACTACTACTAACAAACAAGTTAAAATAAAACGCAAGGCAAAACTTAGTAGCTAGGAACATAGAAACAATTTACCTCCTTGAGATTGACCCACTCCCACGTTTCGTCTGCTGTATTAATATCATAAACCAAAGCATGCCGGCCCTACATTTGTTTCGGAATATGTAAGATTAAAAGGAGGTCCATTAATTACAAAAACACCACGCAGTCTATGGTTGAAAATACCTCAATGGGGTTGTAGTCAGTTATAACAGCCTCATAAAAGTGGTTATCTTCAGGCCACCTTGTCCAAACTTTCCTTCCAATTAAGGGATCATAAGTAGCTGCCTCAGAAGGTTCATTTGCAGCAAAGGCACCTGAAGAACCCCGATTACCAACTTGGGCCCTTCCAGAAAGACTTGTAGATAACTGCATTGATTTCACCAAAAATGAAGCGAAAAGGTATCCTATTAACCAAACAGTACAACGAAAACCAAAAGAGAGGGCATCAATTTATCTTTACTTTCACACTCCGGAAAATTGGACTTACTGATTTTGGTTTCTTGCACCTTGGTCCAGCCGGTGGACCCGGTCTCAAGGCAGATGAAGATGGTTGCAAAGATGGATGCAATGCAGGAGATGGTGCACCATTTGACAATGAAGCTAAGGACTGAGATGTTTTTGGTTTCTTGCGTGATGCTGGAACAGTAGGACTGGGTGCAGGATCATGAACAGGCTGAGGAATGCTGGGCATGCCAGGCTGGAGGCCACTTGCCTTTCTCCATTCCCTAACACCATGATTGATTTACAGTTCTCATTAAATGGCAGGACGTATCAGTAAGTCATAATCTATTTGATAAAAACTGCTCAGCAAGCATGACCATTATAATCGGACCTTATCCTCCGGATTATGTCATCAGCATTAACCCTGGATAAAAGCTCCCGGTGTTCCTTGTCTGATACTCTCAACTCCTTTCTTAGTTCGGTAATTAAACTTTCCTTCTCCTGAAAATACAGAACATGAATGGCTTTGAAGCTCGTACGTTTATTTACAAAAGATAAATCAAGGGTATATACATGTGCAAAACAAGTGAAGCTACCCAAGTAATGGCATCGGATTGAGCTTTGAAAGCCCTCAGAACCGAGCTATATGCATCTTGCTCAATGTTGTGAATCTGAGTTTCCATGTCATTATGCATCCTAGGTAACAGAGTGGAACCTACAACTGATGATCTTCCATTCCCAGCAGGGCGACCCCCTCTCTGAAATCTATTTTGATGTGATGGAGGAAGGTCATCATCTGTTCCTGCAATTTTGTCATACAGAGCCCATCATACGAATGACTTTCTAGCACATGCTTCCAACCAAGCAAAGAATTTCAAAGAAAAGAATCATATTCTTCATCCACCTTCATAGTCACATCTAAAATAGTGAACTAATCTGATTCAACTACTAGACTATTAATCATCTCATACATCCAGTGAGACATCAGCAGATTAAATTGAACAACGCAAAATATATTAAATGCAGATTATAACATCAGGCCAGTCTGAATAAAGCAGCTAGCAAAGAAGATATGAATCTAGAAAGAAAGATATTTTAATTGCAGAATAATTTAGGTTCTAGACTTCAAATATTTTCTAAACAATACAGGCCGAAACATCTCACACACAACAAGAAGGTTTAACTACCGAGCTATCAAATCAAGCAATTGAAGAATAAGGTATTCATGACCCAATTCTTAAAATTTAGCATAAATTTATTTCGGAGTTCAAAATGTAAGCTCCCCGACAAATCAAGAAATAAAAAAATGAAAAAAATCATAAGCTTAACTCACCACTGCTATCAGAAAGCCGATAATCCATCTCTTCTTCAAATCAAATCTTCAGTTAACCGTAATCAAGCGCACGAAACCAACTCAGAAATCTTCGAAAACTTATTAATTTCTTTCATAATACGAGCTACAGACAACTGAAACAATTTAAAATCGTCAATTCATGATTTCATTTTACTTAATTTCAATTGTTAATCGATTTAAATAACTCCAAAATCATAATTGCTTAAACGCATGCTTAAACACACATGACGTTGAAATTCATCAAAACAAAATCACAATTTACCATGCCAAGCTACTGAAGAACCCTAGGAATCACACACTAAGATCAAAAACAGAAATTTTCAAAAGCAAAACTCACCACTACTATCAAAAACCTCGTAGTACATCGTCGTTTCTCCACCAAAATATCCGAAAACACTTCGAATTAACTCAAAAAACAAAAAAAATGTCACCAATCTCTCAAGACAACTTGACGAACTTGAATAATTAAAAACCGGAAATTTCACTACGATTTTCACAATTCAAGCCACAACCAATCGAACGAAATGAAATTGAGGACCAATAAATAGAAATTCGAACTCGGGCTTGTTCTTAGATTTTCGACCGATTTGGGGAAAAAATTCGGGATTTTGACGATCAGGAAAACAGAAGTGCCGAGGAGAGAGAAAGAACTCGGACTTGAAATTGGTTTTAATTATTTTTTTCTAGTTAATTATCAAGTTTGAGTTCCGCCACACGATTTGGGTGATTCTTTTCCGAGCATGTTTGCAATATTAATAGGATATTTTCGTTAAGGCCCTTAATGCTTGAATTTATTTCATTTGAGGTGAGAATATTTAAAAATACACAATTAATCTAATTTTCAAAAAATAAGCACTTGATCAATTAATTTAACCATTTCTCTCTATTATAGCAATATTAAAAATTAACCATAGAGAGCAATTTGATCAATCAAACTACCCCATTGTCAAGAACTCAAATTATTTTTATATTATTGTAGTCTATCAAGAACTCAAATTATTTTTATATTATTATAGTCTATAATTTTTTTAATTTACAATAATTTTGAATTTCTCGTCTTAACAATATAATTAATTTTTAATTTTTTGTTTCATTACGAGTCTTAATTTTAGTGTACTGTATTAGGTATATTTAACCGTTCTTAAATTTTTTGTTATTTTTTATTATATTTTTAATTTACAAATAAAATAAAACTCAAAAAATTATAATAAGAAATTAAAAATTTATAATAAACTAGTGAAAACAACAAAATAGAAATAGTGTGAGATTAATGTGAATTATGAACTAATAAAAAACAGTTAGCTAATTAACTATTATGAGAATTAGTTGTTTGTTGACTTTTATTTTTAAATTTATTTTGACTTTTAAAAAATAATTTATGAATTCAATAATTTTTTTGTCACTAAACGTATCTAATACTAATAAAATATCGACTTTTGGTAAAAATTATTTATTATTTATATTTGATATTATATAATTTTAATTTATAACAAAAATAGACATAGTTAATTCTAATTAAATTTTAAATTGAACTAAATTTATTAGTTTTGATTAGGCTTTAAGCAAACTAAACTAATAATAAAGGATAAACAAATCAAATGAAATGAATAGATGTTATTTAGTTTGATTTAATTTTAAACTAATAAAGAAATTAATTTAGTTTCGTTTGGTTTAATTTAATTTAAGCTAAATTTAAGTCAAAATTTTAGTCAATAATTTTTTATTTGATTATTTTTAAATTAAAATTAAATTAATATATTTTAAAATTAATTTAAATTATAATTTAATTTGATTTAATTTTTATTTTTAATTTTAAAATAAAAATATTTAAATATTAAACTAAATTTAAAATATAAAATAAAAAAAACGAGAGTAACGAAAAACAGCTGATCTTTACGAATCAGTTTATGAAAACAACGTACTAAACATGTTTCTTGTATTTTTATTTTAAATAATAAAAAAATTAATAAAAAATAATATTACATGCTTTTTTTTTTCTTTTTATAAAAAATATTTTTATGGAAATAACGAAAACCACGTGTTTGGCATCTCTATAACGTATTCCATCCAAATGTCTGCCCGGTTACGTATCCGTTACTCCATTAGACCGACATAACGAAAAATACTCCTCTGCTTTCCCAAACAGAACACAAATTTTTTTTCTTTTGGCTTTTTTTTAAAAAGCACTTTCAACAAAAATAACTTCCCAAACTTTAATTATTATTATTATTATTTACAAATAAACAAACGATGCTCTGCTTCCTCTCTCATTTCTCACCAAGACTTCCTTCTTCCCTCTCTTCTTCTTCTTCTTCTTCTTCTACTTCTCTTCGCCATCTCCACCTTAAATTCCCATTCTATCCTTCATCTTTCCTAAGATTTCTTCCCTCTCCTCGCACTAGCTCGCCTTCCTTCGCATACCACGACAGCAGCGGCGGTGGCGGCGCTGTTGAGATGGAGTCGAGACATCCGGAGGTGAGTGCGTCCGTGGATTCAGTGACGCGTGATTTGAAGAATCTGGAAATGGACGGTGGCGATGACGGAAGAAAAAGCTTTGATAATGAGAGTAAGAGCAGGTTGAGGATTGAAGATCTGAACTGGGACCACTCGTTTGTTAGAGAGTTGCCTGGTGATCGTAGGACTGATGCTCTCCCGCGCGAGGTTTGCTTTTTTTTTTTTTTTATCATCATAATTTTTAGTAATTTTTCATTTTTCTTAGTGTTTTGTTGTTGAAGGGAGAAACTTGAATTATAATTGGTTTGAAAATGGTATGATTTGCTTTGAATGAAAAGAGAAATGAGGAGCATATTTGGTTTGGACTAAAATTTGTTTATTCAACATATGATTAGTTTAATTTTGATGTTGTATTTCTAATAGAATTTAATCAAAAGGTAAATGTTTTATTTAATGGAGTGCACTCCTTTGAGTTTTTCAAGAGGAGGCATTGATGAGGAAAACATTGATTGCATGTCTTTGATTATGTTATTTCAAGTTTTGGCACCAAGACTGTTTAGTTTGTTGACATTGATATCTTTGATCTAATTGATGAATTTACCAAGGGGATTGCCATGTAGATTATTGACATTGTATGGAAATACCTTTTTAGTTAAACAGATGGGATTTGGGAGTAGAAGAATGAAAAAAAGGGAAATTTGCCAATATTATATTTTTTTCACTGGATCTATCTCAAACTAAGTCACCAAATAACCAGAATAGTAGGTTTACTTGATTCATTCCCTTTTTTAGTATTTAAAGTTTTGTATCTTGGTTTGAGGTTTACACTCCCATACAAGTTCAGTCTTAGCAACCTGATTTACATCTCCAGTATACATCTTCATCCGATTTCGTCATTCTTATAATATGTAGGTATTACATGCTTGCTATACTAAAGTTTCTCCATCAGCTGAAGTAGAGAATCCTCAGCTTGTTGCATGGTCAGAATCAGTTGCCCAGTTTCTTGATTTGGATCCTAAAGAGTGAGTTTTTTCTTCTCTCTCATTTCTTGACATATTCATGTTATGTCTGAAATGGTGGATGTTTCTAACTAAATACACCTAGAGGTGAGTTTCAGAAATTTTAATGGAGGAAAATGACATAGATAGCACTTAATGGTTCCACATTGTGGAGGCTCTCAGGTAGTTTTACTTTTGGTGTGATTTGAATTCATACTGTGTTATGCTGTCGGTTGACTGGAAATAATTGTATGCTGAAGAAGATATGGAAACTTACTAATGATCCAGTACATATTTTTAGCATGCCATTTCAAAAAGCTATATCAGAGTATATATCATCTTTATTTATTTATTTTAATTAAAAGAAAATTATAACTGCTGAAATTTATTTTTATAGGAGTATTTGCTTAGAATTGCTTGTGATTTCTGAAGTTTTCATAATTTCACATTTCTTAATACTTTCTGCAGATTATTTGCATTCTTAGTTTATTTTTTCAGCTGTGTACTGTTTCATTATCCTTGACTCTAAAGCTAGAACTTTGTTTATGTGTTTCAGATTTGAAAGACCAGATTTTCCCCACATATTTTCTGGGGCTTCTCAGTTGGTTGGATCGTAAGTGGTGTTAATCATGTTTGTCACAAGTCTCATTGCCATACTTTTAGACAGTGATTTTTGTTTTTATTCCTCATTTTGAGATTCTTTGCTACAGAGTGCCATATGCTCAATGCTATGGTGGACATCAATTTGGCATGTGGGCTGGTCAGTTGGGTGATGGTCGGGCGATAACTCTTGGGGAGATTCTAAATTCAAAATCCGAAAGGTGGGAATTGCAGCTTAAAGGTGCTGGTAAGACTCCATACAGCCGGTTTGCGGATGGCCTTGCAGTGCTGCGTAGTAGCATCAGGGAATTTCTTTGCAGTGAAGCAATGCACTTTCTAGGAATCCCAACGACTCGTGCACTTTGTCTCGTGACAACTGGAAAATATGTTACTCGAGACATGTTTTATGAGTATGTTCAGCAAACAGGGTTTTCAGTATGATAAACATGTTACTAATCAATTATTTTCATTTGTTTCTATACCATATATGATTTCTTTAATGCAACTGAGTAATGTACACTGTTGATGCATGAGAGATTTTGTGGTTATTACTATATTAATCTGATTTAGTTGTTATCAAACAATAGAAAAAGCCAATGGTTGAGCTTCTTTAAATAATCATTTTGACATTTTGATAATTCTTTGGATTAAGTTCGTCTTACACTATGGTACTATTTACGTTGAAAATTTTGGGACTGCTGAAATTATGTCTATGGAAATAAACTTGATTGATGATTATGGAGGGTAGTTTTGTAATACACTCAGGTGTTTTTTTGCAGTAATTTATCTCTTCTATTGCAGTGGCAATCCCAAGGAAGAACCTGGTGCAATTGTCTGCAGAGTTGCTCAAACCTTTCTACGGTTTGGTTCATATCAAATTCATGCTTCTAGAGGAAAAGAGGACCTTGACATAGTTCGTACTATGGCGGACTATGCTATTAGACATCATTTCCCTCGTATTGAGAATATGAGCCAAAGTGAGACCTTATCTTTTAGCACGGGCGATGATGATCATTCAGTTGTTGACCTAACTTCAAACAAGTATGCAGGTAAAATCCTTAATTTTGAAGAAGTATAATGTGGCTAGATGTCAAATTAAGTTGACAAGATTAATGTGTTGTACATATGTAGCTTCTCCGAAAAGAATGAAATGTATATACCAATAGTGGAATGGTTCTGACATTTGACTCCTCTTAATTTTTGGCTGCTGTGTATTTCTTTTGGAATTATCTGATGGTTTTGAGTCACTAAGTTCAGTTTATATGACAATTGGTTACTGGTTGTAAGTAGATGAATATGAGCTGCTCGTTTGGGATACCGAATTGACCACTATTAGGTGCTAATGGCCACATATATCTGGGGAACAGGTATACTTGTGCCAGTTGTTGTTGTAGTCCTTTGGCCAATGCTTGGCAGTTGACTGAGATGGTGGCAGTTGACTGAGATGGGCTTGCTTCCACTGTTTGATTCTTGACCTCATTCCATGTCCAATTAAGAAATTTTTTTTTTGTTTTTTTTAGTTTTTAATTTTGGACTTATGAGCTACTTTGCACTGAAATATAGTCTTCATCTTCAGTTGGAGACAATCTGTATTCATCATTTTAGGATGTGGAGTCAAATGAGAATTCTCTTTGAGGCTGGTAGTTAGGTTCTTGCCTTGATACCTGGAGAATTTTACTTTACTTTCTGATGTTTTAATTTTCTTGTACATGGTGGTGTGTTTGCTAACAGCTTATAATATTAAAACTGATAAGAGCAGATGATTCCCATACTTTTGTTGACACTTAGATTTATTGGAATTGAGCCTTGAATTTCCTTTTCTCCATATTGACATTTCCGAGTGTGTTTGTGATGATTTGTGGACATAGTTTCTTAATTTTTTTTTTAAACTCTCTTCTGCTCTTTTTGCTTTTACCTGTGGATTATATCAGCATGGGCAGTGGAGGTTGCAGAGCGTACAGCATCCTTGGTTGCAAGATGGCAGGGTGTTGGTTTTACTCATGGTGTGCTGAACACCGACAACATGAGCATTTTGGGACTAACAATTGATTATGGTCCTTTCGGGTTTTTGGATGCATTTGATCCGAGTTACACCCCAAACACTACGGATCTTCCTGGGAGAAGATATTGTTTTGCAAATCAGCCCGATATTGGCCTCTGGAATATTGCACAGTTTGCCTCAACTCTATCGACGGCCAAATTGATAGATGATAAAGAGGCAAATTATGCAATGGAAAGGTATCTTTAATTAGAACATTATTTCTTGTAAAAGGTGCTACTGGTATGTAGTAGGCAGTTGATGGAAGATGTATACACATCTCTGTTTCTTGCAGATATGGAACAAAATTTATGGATGAATATCAAGCCATTATGACGAAGAAACTTGGTCTCCCAAAATACAACAAGCAGATGATTGGGAAACTTCTTAACAACATGGCTGTTGATAAAGTTGATTACACCAATTTCTTTCGTTTGCTTTCAAATATCAAAGCTGATCCCAGCATTACAGAGGATGAATTGTTAGTTCCACTGAAGGCTGTTTTGTTAGATATTGGCAAGGAGCGGAAGGAGGCATGGACCAGCTGGGTGAAATCCTACATACAAGAGGTACTATATGATTTCTGGCTGTTTGAATATATACGTCATCTTATGGGGTCAATCGAAATTGCGTAATTCTTTTGAAAATTTTCAGTTGAATTGAGCATACTTGTTGAATCAATTACGTCCTGTTATCATTTCAACCCAAAATGTTATTGGGAAGTTGGAAATCTTTGGATAATGTGCAGCATTGTCCAGTTTAGATTACATTGGTAGCCTTTGTTTTCTAGTGTGCACATGTGAGAGTATGCTGTAACTGAAACTGCATGAAAGTTAAAAGTTTTTCAAACTTTGTTAATTATTTCCTGTTATGCTTCTGAAATTGATCGGATGTGTTTGATACAACAATTTTATACAGTTCTTCTTTCCAGAATATATCACTTCCTGTTGTGACATACGGCAGAAGAAAAATAGTCTCACCTTCTCCTTTTTGCATGCACAGCTGGCTACTAGTGACATCTCAGATGAGGAAAGGAAAGCGTCAATGGATTCTGTGAACCCCAAATATGTTCTCAGAAACTATTTGTGCCAGAGTGCTATTGATGCTGCTGAACTGGGTGATTTTGGTGAGGTGAGGAGGCTGCTTAAAATTATGGAACATCCATATGATGAGCAACCAGGAATGGAAAAATACGCTCGCCTGCCCCCAGCGTGGGCTTATCGGCCAGGTGTTTGTATGCTTTCCTGTTCTTCATAATCTGCTTTCTTCTTCATTATGTTATACCTATACTAGAAAGAAGACTGCAACTTCATGTATATAATAGTTGAGTCAATATTTTTCCCCCTTTTTCTGCTGCAATAAAAGTTTAAAATTTGTATGCCCTCGTATCTTTATGCAAATTTAACAGTTTATGCAGTTGGAAAACATTCTATTTATTGAAATTTTGGATCTATATAGCTTGTTGCAATTGGCTTGACAAGGATTTTGAATGCATTTTGTTTCCAATCAGCACAAGAATTTGTGTAATACATCACATTCATAGAAATCGGAAGCATGTGCAATATGTTACATTTCAATTTTCCAAGTTTTAAGTTGAAATTTGGAAATTGGAATACATACTGCTAGAGACATTATTGCAATCAGTTCCGGATCACAAAATCTTATTGATCTTCTCTATCCAATGAATGGGTTGGGGAGCTTGCTTTGAAGAGTCCGTCCCACACAATTGCTTTTCATTTTTGAAAATAGAAACTAATAGAAACATGTTTGGTTATATGTTTTGTACATTTTATTTTTTTTTCGAAAATATTATTTTTTGAATAAAACTTTTTATGCTTTCTTAAATATTTTTCACGTCAATTAATATAATATCAAAACACATTTGCACAATGAGTTGGAAGACAATTTTTTTAATTTTTTACTTTTAAAGGATGATAGTCTTATGTTATTTGTGTGCAATCATGGTAGATGGTGAACTTGAATGTTGCTTTGCATGATTATTGTAACAGATATAAACAGTATATGGATGTATGAAATTCACAGCCTGTTTATGATATGATATTTCTGTATAATATATAGTTTTGTTATGTTGGTGTTTTTATCAAATATGGAGATATTGGTGAGAACTAAAAGGTTCCTAATTCCATTGTAGTGCTAAATGATGATAATTATTTTATCTGTTAAATTGTTATCTTCTGATTTAAGAGTTTGGAGTTGAAGGTGATGTCTTCAACATTCATATTTATTATCCAAATAATCAAAATCTTTTTTCATGTTTTTATTGATTACATTTTTGATTTAATTTTGTCATAATTTTTTTTAAAATTCTGGGAAACAATTATGTATTTATCAATGAATGATTATAATTATTTTTTTAAAATTTAATGATATTGTAATTATTTTTCAAATACATTTAAAAATTTAATGTTTAAAAATTTAAGTAATGTTCTATCATAAAAATCTATTGATTGGATGAAAAAAAATATTTTTTTATATACCCAAATTAATTTGTTTTAAAAAATCTATTTATCTATGAATTTATAATATATTTTTTATTATTTTATATTCTTAACTTAAACAGATATTAATAGTGATATAATCAATAATTAATAATTTAAATTATATTTTAATTTTTTAATTTATATTATAAAATAAAAATTAATTTATAAATATATCTGTATCAAAATTTGCTTAAAAGTTAAAAATGTAGAAGACGGGCGAGAATTCTAATCCAGAGAATTCTAATCCAAAAAAATCTAGGCAAAGATGATGTTGTTGCTAATGCTAAATGCTATCCATACAAAAATAGGCAAACATTAAGGACAATTAAACATGCAAAATTGCTCAAAAACAAGAGCTTAATTAATCAAACAGCGAAAGGATTTACATAGAACTGATAAAAGAATCCGGATCTGGAGGAATGAAAACTTCAACTGCTCCTTCAATCATCTGAATAACTTTCTTCATGCTTGGTCTTAGTGATGGATCCTCTTGAATGCATCAGATTGCAATCATCACAAAATTTTCTACCTTTTTAAATCTTCCATTGCTTCATTCTCTGAAACAATCGTATGCCCAATTTGCAAGTGACATTCTTTCTTAGCATTTACCAAAGTTTCGTCTACACAACCAACAAGCTCGAGCAGCACCAATCCGAAGCTGTAAACATGTACTTTAGCAGTGGTAGGCAAGTTTTCGAACCATTCAGGGGCTAGTGCTGTTGTGGTTTGAGTCTGGTCTGTCCTTGGAAGTTTGGCCAATCTGAAATCTGAAATTCTTGCTGTGAGACATTCATCCAGTAGATGTTTTGAGGCTTGATATCACAACGAATGTTATGACTTTTGCATTCTTCATGCAGGTAGAACAAACCTCTATCGGTTCCACAAGCAATCTGTATCCTTTGGTACCAATTAGCCCTTGTGTCACCGAAAAGGAAGTCTGCTAAAGAGCCGTTGCTCATCTACTCGTACCCGAGTAGGCAACGTTGTCCCTCATTGCAGAAGCTAGTAGCTTGTAATTGATTGGGTCATTAATTTCTTATGCGATAATAATTTGTTATGGACGCATTTAATACGAGTGTATATTTGGCTGAGACATTAAAATCAGAATGTGCTTGATTTTGATATTATTTGTAACGGATTGCACCATTATCTCCCCTCCAAAAACATGTCTAGTAAAATGCAGAGAATCTACTCTAATAAAACTCAAAAATTCTCCCTTTCTATATAACATGGAATTCTGTTACACCCTGGACTAAATTCTTGTGATTTGTTCTACCACTTGCACTGATTTCTGTTCGTTTAACTTCTTGACAGCAACAATTTTTTCATTCTCAGTTTCTGAAACTCCTTTATAGATGGCACCAAAAGAACCATCACCAATCTCTTCTCGTCACTGAATTCTCCAGCAACTTGCTCTAGCTCTTTGTAAGTGAAAGTCTGCAGGTTCGCGCCTGGCATGCCTTTTTGCGGTTGAAAATTTTTTCTGTTTCCTTTGATTGAAGCAGCGAAGGAAAATGCAGGTCACTAGCATTACTAAATGTAAGAAATGGAGCTACCTAATATATAGGATAAAATGTAGATCAATGTTGAATTTGTCTTTTTAATTGAACCTGAACTTGCTGATACATTGGAGTTATCTTTCGTTACTTCTATCAGTGCTTTGCCTCCGACGGTGGGATCATCCCCCATTTGACAGAGGAGCTCTCTCTTCCTACACTCTCCATTTCTAAAAATGGCAACAGCACAGAAACAGTCACTCAAGCAAGCCTCTCTACACCAATCCCCTTTCACCGCTTGAAAATGTGCATAATCAGAAAGAGACCAGTTTGTATAAGGCAGCACTCAGAATTCTAAAAGATCCATTTCTTCAGCAGCTCTATCACAACTTTTTGAAACAAAGTTTTGTTTGTACCCCTTCATTTCATCATCTGGAGTGAAGAAAGTGTAGCCAGAGGACATCGACACATCTTTCTCTGTTCATCTCCCAAACTGCAATAGCTATTGAATCCACAAGCTCCAGTGCCTGTGTCTCCCTTAATCAAACAGGTATTTGATGGTTTAAAGGATAAAATGTACTAGCCATAGACCACTTCCAGCACTCGAAGCGGAGCTCTTCGGATAGATGTAACACCTGAAAACTCCAACGGAATCAATGACTGCCCTCCGGTAGAAATCTTGTGACGAGGCATTATTTGATGTTGCTGGATTGAGAATACTCCCGTTTCTCGAACTTGGTATATCAAGCCAGACTGGTTGGAGATGACTTGATAGCCACTACCTACAGAAGAAGTTTCAGGTGACCAATAAGGAGGATCACCTGTTTCAAATGGATAAAATGTGGTGTATGGGAGGAGATTCCCGTCTGTTTGCATTTCAAACGTTAATAATTCTTGCCGTCAGGCGAGCAATGATTCTGATGCTTCGATTCACAACCTTTGTGGGTAGAATTGTGTCTATCCGTTGTTCAAAACTCTCATGAAATGGAAGAATATCGGCTTCCCAGCGCAATGTTTCCCGTGTCAAACATGGCTGCATAGACAACTCCATTACCAACAGGTTCAGCCTCCATATTTCAATGACTACCCAAATTTGTCACTAATAATTGGTAGAAATTTTAGTCATCTCCAATATTCTTTGCTCCTTCAATGGGTTGGATTTGAAAAGCAATCAATTCAGCAGATGTGATATTGCAAGTTCAATCACTTAATCAACGTGAATTTTATTAAACCCAGTCTTACGTTCAATGCAAAATTAAGCATTGTTGACAATTAAAGTTTACACCAGAATTAATCTATAAAAAATATTCGTAATATTTAATTACTTAAAAGAATTTGAAATTTAAAATAAATAATTGTACTTTAAATAAGTATATTTTATAACCGTGAAAAAACTAAAGTCTTTTCTTTTTAAAAAATATTTTTAATTTCTAACGTTTTAATCCCATTTCTGGGGACCTGTGGGCTGTCTCATTACTGTCTCTCAACGGCCTGTAATCGTATCCTCAAGTAAGCTGCTTCTCGTTCTTCATTTTTTTTACCTGAGAATTTGTTACTGTTTTCAGACAGCTAAGCATCTATACAATTTTTTTGTGAGTACCCATTTGCATTATTCGTTACAATGTTGAGGAATTACGCTTGATTGAGCTCTGCCTATTATCTGTTTGATTCAATGCCAATATGAGTTATATAGTTGTCAATTACATTCATTAATTTATTTAAGAGTTCAAATAAGGTTTAAATGGGGGAATATGAAGGAAAAAGAGATGGGAATTTTGTAGAGTTCTAAATTCAGTGGTGTTGACTAATGTTTTATTGCTAATGAAGTGGAAGATGAGACTGTTTTTTTTGTTATAACTTATGTTTTAGTGATGCCCATGTCGTGAAATCTTGTAGATTTTGCATCTTTATTAATGGTCAATGATTGTCTCGGCTGCATGCAAACGACAGAAATCTATAGTTTAAGCTAACATTTTACAGAATTGTTTTGAAAAGACTATTTGAAGATTGTTAAAGTGCATCTGGTATGCTTTTTTTTAAACATTTCTTGATCAACAAAAACACTGAGAGTAATAACTGGTACTAGTATTTTGGATAAGTAAAAGAAGATTTTCACATGCTTTTCAAATTAAAGTGGAAAACATATCCGAATTATTATTTAAGTTTAACACTTCTTTTAAGAGAATAAGTTTTGTGTTTTTCAAATTCTACTTTTCAGCCCCAATGGCAAGTGCAATTTTTGCCTGTTTCTGATTTGTATAATAATTTTTCTTTTTGAAAATGATAAAAAACATAGCCTTATGTTTTTGTTGTGATGGATTTCATTGGAGCCTAAGTGGGCATAAATCAATACTTCTGAATATTTTTCATTTTAAAACATGATAGAACTTGTAACTTCACGATTTAGAACTGTGAATCTTAGCTGAAATTTACATGTGTGGGGTAGCATTGTGCTCTCTTATGGAATTGGTGTCTATGGAATTTTGGTATGCAAAACGTATCTTCAGTCTATAGTGGCTAGTGGACAACATGTGATATTGAAACATGGTTAGGAAATTAATCATTTCTTGATCTACAGGGAATGAGAGTTCCCCGGAGTCTGCAGGTCTGGAAACTGGGCACTGTCAACTACTTGGATGCACTTAAGTTGCAGGAAAAGCTAGTCACCGATAGAAAAATTCATAAGTTGCCAGATACCCTCTTGTGCCTTCAGCATCCACCCACATATACCTTGGGTAAACGTCGGACTGATCATAATTTATTAATTCCTGAGTCTGAACTGAAAAAGATAGGAGCTGAACTTCATTACACACAGAGAGGAGGAGACATTACATTTCATGGTCCACATCAAGCAATTTTATATCCCATTATTTCTCTTCGTGATATTAGAATTGGTGCTCGAAATTATGTGGAGAAACTTGAGTTAACCATGATTGAATTGGCATCTTTATATGGAGTGAAAGCTTGTGTTGGACAAAAGGGTGAAACTGGGGTTTGGGTTGGAGAGAGAAAGATTGGTGCAATTGGAGTTCGGATACAATATGGAATTACATCTCATGGGTTGGCATTCAACATTGATCCTGATATGAACTATTTTAAGCATATCGTGCCCTGTGGGATTGCAGATAAAGAAGTCACATCCTTGAGAAGGGAGACAGATATTGTGCTTCCTAATGAAGATGTAATTCATGAGCAGTTAGTTTCTTCTTTTGCTAGACAGTTTGGTTATGATAGTCTTGTCTGGAAGGATAATATGTCAATATTGTCAGATATTGAGAAAATCAACTGAGATGTGGTTGTTGTATGCCAAACAAACAAATTACGTTAATTTTGTACTCCTTGTGTAATTTATTTATTGATTTTGATTCCTATGAAACTGTTTATGTTATTAGTATGTTTGATTTAAATCTTGTTTAGCGATCTTTCAGGATGCATATGTTGAAGAAAGATGCAAAAGCTTGAGATTTTGACAGCTTGCATTACAGGCAACTCTAAGGCAGGGTTTCTGGTCAGTAAAAATCTTATCAAATGTTAGTTCTGTGAATCAAAATTCAGAATCAGAGGTTCAACATGCTTTATTATGTCAGTATTACTTGCGTGGGCTAAAGCTAGTATGTAACAGAGTCTGATCTTTCTTTCAAAGCGGTTGGAAGTCAGCACTTCGCATCTTCTATTCTCGTCCTGGCGACAGAACACATGTTTTTTCAATACCCATAAACCTTTGAATATCCAAAGAAAACTTGCATCAAAATCTCTATTCAAACACAACTCTTAGGGGTCACTTAACCAGATTTTCTCATGTAATTTTCCTAGGCAGACGTCTTTGACAATTTTTCTGCCAGCTAAGGAGATAGGATTTCAGTTTAATATATAAAGAGCTTCCACTCCCAAAAGAGAGTGATTGCTGACTCATCTTTGATGCAACATCTTATAGTTAAATGGAAGAAACCTGCTAAATTTTCATATACATCCTCAATTATTTTATAGTAATTGCTGATGAGGTTTAGGCAGGTGGATACTTCTTTAGAAAATCTCTCCCACTTCTCGAGATCCATGTTCCATATTCAACTCATCCTTGAATATCAGGAAAACAGGCGGCCATGAGGGAATTTTATAATTAAAAGTTTAGATATGAATCTAAAGAATTTTGGTCATTGTAGACATGCCACTGGCCAGCTAAAATTAGTTGGGGCAAATGCGGCGATAGCAGCATGCCAAAACTTGAACGTTTACTTCAATGCAGTGACAAGTTTTCGATAGGAGAAGATTCAGATAGAGCCAAGTAAAGTTAGAGACTGTGCTAGTTGGTAGAATGTGGAAAAGAAACTGGCATTTCCTAGAAGATGATGAGCGATTCCTGTATGAAAAGCAGGCATTGCCAGATAACTTTAGCTGTGTTTTGTTTAACATAAATAGAGGTACAAAACTTAAATGAATAATATAATAAACAAGCAGGACAGACAAATAAGGTAATTGATTTGGTCTCATGTGATTAGTCACATGAGACATGTTGTTTAATATTTGAGGATTGCAGAGAAGTCACAGAAATATGATACTCAATTGAGGATCACATGACCAGCTGCTTCTCAGTTCTAACCCACTAAAGAACGAAGGAAATAACTGAGAACATATCTTCCAAGAAAATATTACTGACTGAAGCCAGTCAAATTATGCCTATACCAAATTCTCAAAATTTTAGGAATGGGAATCTTAGCACGAACTGTCATGGTTATTATAAGCCTAATGGACCAGCTCCAGTCTTCTTAGTTATCTGCAATTGACACTATAGGCAGACTTTTTGATCGTAGCTCTTTTTATTTCTCATCGGCTGCAACTAGTTACACATCTATCAGATGTTACCTTGGTTAGTTAACCGTAAATGGAACCCAAATATTATATAACTTGTTACAGAGAGGAGTACCCAACTACCAAACAGGCTTCCAATCAACAATACAGTTATTTTCAAGTTACACTTATATATTGCACTTTGTCAGTCTTCTGCCCAAACTATATGTATGAAACATGCATTTCCATCTTCCTTGATAGGATTGTTTTCAATGTATTAGCCCCAAGACCATCTTTATTTTTATTTCCTTTCCCAGCAAATAACACAATGAAAATCATTCACAGAGCTCTGGTTGTTTTCTTTGCTTTGATTTTGGTTCATTTCCTTGTGTCTTCACCACTGTCTCTCCACCGCCAGGGACAGATTCATCCAATAGACAGACATCAACCAAGGAGATTGCTAGTTCCTGTAACTTCGCTTTCTGCAAATTTAAACAAAATGAGTAAGGCTGTTAAAGATCCCCAGAAAGCCGTGGAGACAAGCCTTAAGCAGGCACCATCAAGCGGTTCAAATCCTAGCCAAAACAAGTAGATTTAGCAGCTGTGTAGAGATCTTGGCAAGAAAGAGAAACAAATTTCATTCTTCCCACATTTTTGAAGTTTTTTTTCTTGTATTGTTCAATAGGTGGGAGAATCGGATCTCCATACACTACTTTTTCTCTTTTTGGGGTTCCCCTCTCTTTTTACTAGTTTGTACCCATATATTTCTTTGCCATCTATTTTCTTTTGTAAGTTTTTTTTTCTGAAGAAGATTTAGTAGGAGATGAGGTGGAAGTGTACCTATAAACCTCTGTAGGAATATATCAGAAACATCGATAGATTGTTTCAGAAAGTTACCAGTTTCATATCGGTGATTAATGTCCAAAGACTTCCGCCAAAAGTTAACCAGTGGAACAGTGATTAGTTATATAATATATATAATTTTACTTTCTTATTACCCTTTGTCTATCTCTTAATTTACTCTGCTGAAAAATGCATACAGCCCCCATATTTCTCTTATACTTTCTTCTGTTTATTCTACAGGCGCTCTCATGTGATGAGCAATTAGGGGATGAGTTTTTCATCCTTTTCTATCTTTGCTTTTAAGGTAACAAGATTTATGAAGCAGTTGAAAAGCCAGCTACACACGTTATATATTTTAAACAACATAAATGCTATAAGAATTTCACCTCCTTTTAGCAACAGAAAAGAGCCTATAAAGCCAGATTTCTCTCTTCTTATAGTTTTGAGGTATTACAGACTTCCGTTACTGCCACTAATGGTAATTTCCTAGGTTAGTTTTCTCATTAATCCAGTTTTTGTCAATGTTTCAATCTTCAATCTTGTTGTTTCTACAACTTTCTGTGACCATTTTCTGATTTTAGATACAGTAACTTGTCCACTTCATTTCTTACTAAATCTAGTCTCTTCCAGAGTCTCAGAGATGGCGAAGTGAGAATGGTTTATGTTCATTCGTACCTGTGAACACCCATTAATGTCCTAAGATTATGACTGAATTGTACTAGAATTATCGGTCATAACCAACAAGTTATACGACAAACCCTTAATTTAGTATGCATTCATTCTGAAAATTTTTGTGGTTTCAGAGCTTCTAATTAAATATTTTGTCCCAGTTCAATGCAAAAATATCAAGATGTGAAGACAAGTCTTCAGATTGAAAAATGATGAAAATTTTGAATCCAACTGAGAATAGAGTTCCATCCTAACTTATCATATGAACACATATATATGCTGAACCAGACTCTTTTAATGAACCAAACATCTCAAACATAATTTCTTTTGCATCTCATCATGTTGATAACTGGAGATTTGAAACCACTGTTAAAATCCTTTTTAGGGAAACTCTATGGTCGTGATTAAAGCAAAGATCTGATGCAAGCCTTTGATTCAAACTTTTAAATGAACTAACTCAATAATTATTGTAATTCTGTTCTAGACGAATGGAGTTGTAAATACTTTGTTACGAGCCGAAGGGGCTCCGTTCTCATGTTATACTGTGAATTTGTCAGATTGTTTAACATTTCAGATCCTGCACCTTATAGATATGAAATGCGGCGTATAATGTGGTAATTTTACGTTTTTGATTGTTAAGAAATTCATGCAAAAGAATGTAAATAAAAATCAAAACAAGACCAGCTTGGAAAACTTCTAAAATATTCGGAGTAAAAGCCATTGGAGGGAGAGAGCCGATTTTACTAAAATGAAAAAAAAAAAATAGATAGTTACAACGTTAGTCCCAATCACTGCAATATATAGTAAAACTTTGACGGATTTGGGTTAGGTCGACTCGTTTTGGCTCGACCCCAGTTGCTTCTGCCTATTGATTATCAAATATAGCCCACAAACTCAGTGATTGTTGCTGCCTAATTTGGGCTGTGATGGTGATCATAATTGAGAGAAAAGAGATTCTTCATTACTATATGCTGCAAATGAATTTCCAAAAAAGAACAGAAAACAATAGGACTTGTTGCCGGAAAAATTACTACCGTTGAGGATATTCCTACTTATTCTGGGTACGTTGAAGTAATCATTTACCCTACTTAGGGAGAAAGAGTTCCACAACAGAAGTTGCACAGTGTATATCAGTACTTGTATGGAAAACAGTAATCATTGCTGGAAAGAAGCAAGCTGAAGTCAGGGGCCGGCTCGAGTTTCCTTAAAAATTTAGAATTCTAAGAGGGTTCTTGAAATGTGATTCTCATAAAATTAAATATTAAACAAATGTTAAGTTAATTTTAAACTAAATTTTGGTGTCGCCTTCCAAGCCATCTTTGACTGAAGCTCAAAAGAGACAGTGGTCTGGTTAGGTTGAAGATGATAAAAATCTTTATTGAAATTTTGACACGCAAGAATGCAGATAATCTCACGCATATCACCATAGATACCTTGCTACTGCCTGCATTTATCTGCAATAGAGTATTGAAATTTTTGTTTCAAGTCGTGCAATGTGCTCCACATAACTAATGACATGAGAATCTTCGGCAAATTTACAGACAGATTGCACCTCTCTTCCTCCTGCATTCAGCCTCCTTGAAATATTCTGAAAATTGCTCTTCCTGGTATCTTTTGCTGCTTTAGCATCCTCTTCAGAGCTACTTACACTATCTAGTCTGTAAACTGTAATTTTGTGGCTCTATATCTGATTCATAATTACCTATAGGACACAAAAATGATAGTCTACATTTGAAATTTATTGAGATTTTATTAAATTGATAATATTATGTTATTACATCAATTACGATACAAATTTTATGTTTCACTTTATTAGTATAACTTGAAAATAAAAGAGTAAGGAGAAACTGCAAGAATATGTTTTCTAAACACACTAGGTTAAGGACACCCCCATTTATGTTAATTAAATTAAATTAAACTCTACGATAATGAGCTTCCCTAACACTGAAATTTTGTTTGGATTTTCTTCCGTATTTAGGATATCCACTTGTCAAAATCATAGTGGAGCATCAAGATTTCGTATTTGAATAATGATTTTTTCAGGAGTGAAAGACAGCTGTGTGATGAGTCATAGTTATGGCAGTAAACCTTACACCAAGTGTAAGTCATGGAGACCATATAATTATACATGTTTTAAAACCACAAAGGCATGAATGCTAGACAAGTTTTTTCACGTGTTGTATAGCATCTTCAATCCATTTGTAACGGTTGTGTTGTGTCTGTACCAATTCATTTATTCATACATTATTATGCAAAGTTCGAAGTAGGAATTCATGATCGGTATGTAATAATAATAATAAAGTTTATTAAGTGGGATCACTCATTTTATTTGTTAACATTTTTAAAAGAGTATATTTGAAATTGAGGTGTTATAATTTTAAAGTTTTAATTCTTAAATAAAATCATAAAATGTCAAAATTAATAAAAAATTGAATGACTCGTGCTAAAAATTAATGTTTATTAAATATTTTTTTAAAAATTATTTTCAAAATTAAGTACAAATTAACAGAGTGATCAGCTCTATTTATCTTTTCTTCATACAAAACCTTTAATAATGAACTGTAACACTGACTTTCTCATCCGAAACATTGGTTTTCATTACATTCAAGTTCTTGTCATTGAATTGTAACATTGATTCTTTTGTTTGAATTATTAATTTCACTATATTTTGATATCTCGTTAATGGATCCTACGTAACACTAATTCTTTCGTTAAAAAACACCATACATCTACGTCTAGACACTATATTTCGATGTATGGTAAGAGTTAAGTTCTAATGTCACTTGTATGATATTAAGCCTCAGATATTCAAATTAAAAGACTAGTATATGGAGTACATTAATTCATATTATTCTTTTACTAATTGAAGTTTGTGACTCTAACACATTAATTTATTATATTATTTTAAGAAATTTCATGTAGTAGAGAATCTTCACGAGACGGTGCAACCGGTTCTTGTTTTGGAAATGTTATTGAATTTCCGAGTATGGTGAAAATGGTTGCATTTAATTTTTTTTTTTTAAGAAAATAAAACATTATTGCCTTTGCAAAGGTGCCAAATATTGCAAAATTTGGGAGAATTTTGTGAGAGTTGTTGGTGTTTGTATTAGTGTTAACACTTGTTACAATGATATATATGACAACGTTAAACTCTTGCCACAGAATAATGACAAACAAAATATAGAGGGAAAAAAAAAAACTCTTACACTTTACTTTTCTCTCAGTTTCCATTATGATTTTCATATCCAACCTCCAGAAAATTTGAGTGTAAACTTCAAACCCATTTCATTTTCCTCTTAAAAATTTGGAAATGAGGATTAGAAATAGCAATAGGGTTCCATCATCACAAGGAGTGATTCAATCGCTGGAATTAGAAGAGATAGAAGTGTTGTCATTTTCTGTGGTTGATGAAGACAAACTGAGAGAAATATCTCAGCAGTTGCACAATGATTTGCATATTTCTGGGTTACCAGCAAACTATATCAACCAGCCACAGATTCCGGAGGAGAATTCCAGCACTAACCAACACTATTTTGCACAAGCGAATCCAAACCAAGCAATGGTTTCTTTTTTTTTTTTTTTTTTTGAGAGATTTCTTCCCTTCTGACCTTCTTTACAATTAATTTACAGTTCAATTAAAGAATAATTATTTAAGGTTCATTGTTGATAAATTTTTTGATCAGATCATCAAAGATCATATGGGTTTGCAAGCATGTACTGATTTGGGTTTTTATTACATAGGCCAATGAAGATGGTGGTGGAGAAGCAGACTCAGGAGTGAAATCCATTTCCATGGCTAATGTTGGGCAATTGTAATTTTTTGATTCCCAAAACTAGACCCTTTTTAATTTTTTTCTTGTCAATCTTTTATTTCAGCCAACAATTGTTTGATTTTCTGCGTTCTCTTTCTTCTTTGCTTTTTCCCTTTCTTGTACACATTTTTACAATCTCTTGTTGGTGCTTAGATACAAATAATTAGTTCATATTGGTGTGTAGTGAATTTGAGAAATTTTTTAGTTGAAAGTAGACTAAACATTTCTTTAGTTTTTCGAAATATTTGAAGGTATATTTTACATCATAAACAATAGCTAACTCTTTTTATTTTTTTATCTCGTGATATACAGGGAATAAATATTTTTTAATGTAATAATTCATTTTATTCAAGTTTCTTCATCTTCTCGCAAAGGTAAGTGTTTTTTTTCTTTGATGTTTATTCTTATTGAAACTTTTGATCTAGTTTCTAACTTTTAATTTTTTTTTGTATGATTATGAATGTTGATATTTATAAATTAATAAAATATTTTTTTAAAAAATTCTAGTAAAATTTTAAATGGATAAAAAATTAATCAAGATTTTGTTGATATATATTAAGAACATAGATAATAAATATCTTTGATAAATAATCATTTAATCTCACCTTATATAAAGAATAATACAAAAATGTTAGAAAAATTAATTAACTTGCAAACCCAAAAGATTCATATTACTGTATTGCTGCTATGTTTTGCAATTAGGGTAGAAACATTTAATTGAAAAAAAAATGATATCCAGCTATATATGCTACCACATATGAACTATGATCTAGATTTCTTCAAAATTTAAAGAAGCTTTCCCTCTTCCCATTAGTGTGTGTGTGTATTTAAAAGAGCAAAACATCTGATGATCAGATTTATTGGGCTTGGTTAGTGTCTAGGTTACCAATCTCTCTCAGGACTTCCATATTTGTGACTCTTCTCTGATTATTTATAAGTCTAACAGTAATATGACATATAGGAACATGTATTTGTTAGATTGGTGAAATGTCTCTAGAATGAATGCATTTCCTTTGGAGTTGTAGCTCCTATGCGATCATTTTCTCATGCTAAATGCTTCTAGCTATATATTACCATTTCTACGATTGTAATAGAGAATTAAAAAAAAGAAAAGGCACAACAAATTCATGGAAAGCTGCATGAGGGTCCTTGTTAATATTCTGATCTCAACCAGGAAGAACTCAAGAAACCTTAAGCACAAATATACTCAAGACATTCACAGAACACAGATCAAAATCATATAGCAATTGCAAAGCCAAAACAGGAAGAAAATCAAGTGAAGAACAGATCAAGAAGAAGATGCAAGTTTCGGAGAAAACATTCTATTCTGTGTATTTTGTTCCACTTGTGTATCTACAGATTACAAGTTCTCAGTGTTATATAGTTTTCTAGCAACCTATCAAAGTCAATTCTTGATAACTAACTTCAACTGACGATAACAAATATATAACTTCCAATGAGGAAACTAACAACTGCTTTTTCCAGCTCATTAATCCAGCACAGCAGCTAACCAAGCTTGCTTCTTTCTCCGCAACTGTTGAAATTCATCAGAGAATTTAAATCACAGTTTCCACAGTCCTTTCTCTTTTCACAACATCAACTGGATCTTCTTATAACTTCCTCCTTTGCTTAAATTTCTATTAAAACTCTTGAATCTTAGGTTCTAAATCTTTTCCTTTCAACCTAAAATGTGAGACATTATGGGTGTCCTTCTCACGAAGTTGAGGTAGATCGATGTTTCTAAACTTAGAACCTAAATTTGCAAACCCTTAAAAAGAAAAAAGCTTCAATAATAATAGAAAGTATGAAAGATTGTCAACAAGTTTTTTTTAGCCTATTAGCTTGGAACATGCAAAATCCAATAAACTTCTTATTCAAACTCTCATCATAATCTTGTTGAATTTGCCATTTCACCTGAAAACTTAAAATTGAAGGTAAGGATCTTAACATTCGCTTCTTGTGCCGATTTTATTCAATGAATTTTGTTACGTGAACACTAGATTATCAGGTTAAATTAATTTTGGTAACATATTAAATTTATCATTTTATTCAAAAGCTTAAGTTTAAAGGTGAGTGCCTTAACAGATCTCGCTTGAAAATTTTTTTTTAACATACACACAGTAGTGATCAGAGAAATTATGACTTGAATGAATCAAAATATATGTTAAGACATTATTATTCGATTTTCTTTGTGTATGATTGTTAACATATATATATATATATATATATATATGCATGCAGTGAGCAGTTAGGTTAATCATTCTACAACAGGAAACTATCAATTCATCGATATCTTTTCAACTGATTTGCACAATATGATTGTCTATATTTAGATATGACCATATCCTTTACCATTAATTCTGTATTAATCATCTAAGTTTTTGTACAGTCTTTTCCAAAAGCACCATCCATTTTCTTTTTGACATCTTCTGTTTATTAACTATTGGAGAACATGTTCAGCAATTACAGTTAGTACCGTTGACAAAAATGAAGAAACAAACTCATCAAAAAGGATTCGACGTATTTGCCAAAATCTTAACCAATCCAAAGAAGTGGCTGAGCTTGGATATGGTCTCCGCCCACGCCACAGGGGGCAAGTAATCAAAACTCAGGGCTTGGACAGCGTTAACAAGGGTAAAGATCAGAAGCCTACGATCTCCAGCATTGCAAACGAGGAGGACAACATGCTCATCATCGACATGCTCAATGAAGAGATAAGAGGAAACTGAGGGGAAGTCTCGAGAAGAAAGCTGTTGACAAGAAGCTTTGAGAGCTGAAAGTGTTCAGGATATATGACATGAAGGTTAAATCCCTACAGCATCAAAATATATGATACCCATATGGGGATTTGCTTAGGTTATAATTAAATATTTGTTTGTGTGTGTCAGTGTGTTATGCTTGTGAACTCGATAAATTTAAAGACTGCTGCTTAATTGGGGTTTGTTGTGCTCTATAGTGTGTTCCAGGCACCATTGCTGTTCAAGACTTGAAGTTTTATATATATAATTAGATAAAATGTGGCTATTTGTGCTATGGTTTGATGGTATGACTATATAAGTATCTTTATTTTTTTTCTTAGTAATTTCAGCAGGCTGAGGGAGAAAAATTGCACCTACTTGAGGGAGCGTAATGAACATCCCGATGATTATATAACTATTTTTGGTTAGATTTCTATTTCTTAACCCCAAAATAGAATTTACAGTAGCCACGACATCGTTTCTGGGTAGATTTCTTTTTCTTTTTCCAAGTATTCTTGACTGAAACTCCATTTATTTTTTAAAATTTCTTTTGGCTGACATTAACAAAAAAGTCTGTGTTGGAAAATTTCCAAAATAATGCATTAACGAAGCATGCATGTGTGTATATATGTTGATTGGAAACAGAAGTTTTAGAGCCACAGTTCAAGGCCCTGGCAATAGAAAAATAAGTAAGGCAGTGGTTTTAAAGCCAGCTTCGGCGCTAAGATTTTTGTTTTCGGCTGTTTTGTGAGTTATATGCACAGAATCGGTGCACCGGTTTTTCAAGGCCGCAGCTTAGACCGAATAAATATGACTTTTCAATGTACTATTTTATGTTTTGTTTCAGTTTATATTTTTTGTTAAGTTTAAACTCAAATCTAATCAATATAAGTGAAAGAATACAATGACTACGTATGTCTCTACGAAATATTGTATACAAATTTATAAATAGGAGATACACCGTGGCTTTCAAAATATTATGTATAATTACTGTAATATTAAATTTTTTTTCCCGTTCTTGCACCATTCTTTTAAAGATCTTTAACGTTAAATTTTCTATTTTTTAATCGAAATTGTAATGTTTTTTTATCTATAAAAATAAAATATTAATTTTTAATAAATTTATGATATTTAAAAATATTTGAATTTTTTTTATTAATGCACATTTTACGCAATGTACTTTTTTATTTTAAAGGTGTGCTTGTCTAATTTATGTATATTATTATTCTAATAAAAATAAATAACGTTTTAAAAAAATAACTAGAAACACGTTGTCTACAAATTTTATTTTATTTTTTCTCTACAAATTAAGTTACTACTATCTATTACTTCTTTGTTTTTTATCTACGAACAAATTTGCTCTACTTCGCCAACTTCACTTTACAAGTATTAGTTCTGTCAATTTCCCAACAGTCTGCTGCATGATTTGCCTATTCTCTAATGAAAAGCGTATGTAGTAAAAAAAATAAAATTCCAGGGGAATAAAAACAGTAGAAGAGACGAAATTCGTTCACATTCAAAATCAAATGGTGACTAACGATGAACACTAAAGTCTAATTTAAGGTGTGAAATAGGAATTTAAGTGGTGCGCGCGCGACTGCAATCGATTGGCGCTCTGGTGGCGGAATAAAACCGGTGCCTGGCAAGTGTTTAATTTGATGGAGTCGTCAGTTGGCATCAAGGACGGGCTAATTTGACGCTGCCACTGGTAAGATTTGAAGCTTGAAACGAAAAGTTGACGGGATACTGTGTGGAGAGCTTTCAAGTCGCTGGCGGATATATATTTCATTATTAATCAGAAGCTTCTTATCTCGCCGGGTTGAACGGGGCAAGATTATTCAGAGATGGCTGCAAAGTTTACAGAGGAAGTCAAACCAATGCGCGTATATAGCCCTGTTCATGAGCATGTTCAAGTTATGTAACTAAATACTTTCCTGGAAAATATTCCCTCGAAATATATATGGCTGTTGTGCTTGTGTATCCTTTGTATTTCTTGACACTTTTCTTGCTTCCAGTTTCCACTGCTGCTAAATCTTATAGTAAATGTATCTTTGGGTTCATCTCTAACTGCGTCAAATGATGATTCTGCAGCCTCTTGCTGGATATCACAATCTGGGGATTTTGCTTTCGGCTTCCAAGAGATTGGAGGCCATGGCCTTTTACTTGCTATTTGGTTCAACAAAATTCCTGAAAGGACAATTGTCTGGTCAGCAAACAGAAATGATCTTGTGCAAAAAGGATCGAAAGTTGAGCTTACTGCAGATGGGCAGTTGGTTCTCAGAGATCCAAACCGCGAGGAAATATGGAGGGCTGAACCTGTTGGTAATGGAGTTGCCTATGCAACCATGCTTGACACTGGAAACTTCGTGTTGGCAAGCCGGGATTCTTCCATTTTATGGGAGAGTTTTGATCAACCGACAGACACAAGTCTGCCCACGCAGGTTATGAAACAGGGCACCAACATCATTGCTCGTCTCACCGATACAAATTATTCAACTGGAAGATTCTTGTTTGAAATGCAAACAGATGGGAATCTCACCCTATACACCACAGTTTATCCATTTGAGACACATAATTATGCTTATTGGTCAACTCAAAATTCTATGGGTAGTGGATTTCAAGTAATCTTCAGCCAGTCTGGCTTTATATACCTTATAGGGAGGAACGGAAGCATACTGAATTCTGTAACTTCGAATAATGTATCGTCACAAGATTTCTACCAGAGGTCAATTATTGACTCTGATGGAATTTTCAGACATTACATCTACCCAAAGAGCTCTGCTTCAAGTGCTGGGAGGTGGCCTATGGCTTGGTCCTCTTTGTCGTTTATACCATCAAACATCTGCATCTCGGGACTTGGGAGCTACACGGGCAGTGGAGCTTGTGGGTACAATAGCTACTGCACGTTGGGAGCTGACCAGAGAAAGAGTTGTCAATGCCCTCCCGGCTATACTTACCTGGATCCGGATGATGTAATGAAGGGATGCAAACAAAATCTTATACCACATAGTTGTGATAGAGCTGAAGAAGTGGATCTTTTTGAATTCAGAGATTTGCCTAATACAGACTGGACTTATTCTAATTATGAATATTTTAAAGCAGTGACCGAGGATTGGTGTAGAGGAGCTTGCTTTAGTGATTGCTTTTGTGCTGTTGCCTTTTTTCGAAATGGAGAGTGTTGGAAGAAGAGAGCTCCGCTGTCAAATGGGAGGAGGGATCCCAGCATCGGAGGTAAAGCCCTGATAAAAGTAAGGAAAGATGACTCCCCTGGATCTACGAGTTCACGTCCAAAGAAAAAGAAAGATTCAACATTGATCTACATTTTATCTGCAATATTAGGTAGCTCCATCTTTCTACATTTCCTGATGCTAGTGACCTGCATTTTCCTTCACCGCTTGAATCAAAAGAAGCCAAAAAAATTTCAGTCACAAAACGGCATGCCAGCCATGAACCTGCAGAGTTTCAGTTGCAAAGAGCTGGAGGAAATTACTGGAGACTTCAAGGAAGACATTGGTGGGGGTGCTTTTGGAACTGTTTATAAAGGGGCATTGGCAAGAGAGAATGAAAAATTCGTTGCTGTCAAGAAGTTAAACAGGACAGTCAATGAAGGCGAGCAAGAGTTTAAAGCAGAAATCTTGGCAATTGGCAGAACAAATCACAAGAATTTAGTCCAGCTGTTAGGTTTCTGCAATGAGGGCCAACAACGCCTTCTCGTGTATGAATTCATGAGCAATGGCTCTTTAGCAGATTTTTTGTTTGGAAACTCAAGGCCTAATTGGTATAAAAGGATGCGGATTGCTTTTGGAACCGCCAGAGGATTGTTTTACTTGCATGAAGAATGCAAAAATCAGATCATACATTGTGACATCAAGCCTCGAAACATCCTTCTGGATGAATCTCTCACGGCAAGAATTTCAGATTTCGGACTGGCCAAGCTTCTGAGGACAGACCAGACTCAAACCACAACTGCAATTAGAGGAACCAAAGGGTATGTTGCCCCTGAATGGTTTAAAAACTTACCTATCACTGCTAAAGTAGATGTTTACAGCTTCGGAATCTTGCTGCTCGAGCTTGTTTGCTGTAGAAGAAACTTTGAGGTAAATGCAAAGGAAGAATGTCAAGTTATACTTGCAGATTGGGCATATGATTGTTTTAGAGAAGGGAAATTGTACCTGTTAGTTGAAAATGATGAAGAAGCACTGGAAGATTTGAGAAGGGTAGAGCAGTTTGTGATGATTGCAATATGGTGCATTCAAGAAGATCCATCACTAAGACCAAGCATGAAGAAAGTTACTCAGATGATTGAAGGAGCGGTTGAAGTTTCCATTCCTCCAGATCCAGATTCATTTATCAGTTCTATATAAATCCTTTTGCTGTTTGATTAACTAAGCTCTTGTTTTGAGACATTTTTCATGTTTAATTGGCAATAATGTTTGCCTATTTGTGTAAAAATGGCATCCATCAGTAGACACAACAAGATTTTTTACTAGAATTCTGTTTCTTTTTCCAAATTTCAGAAGACGAGTATAAACTATTCTTGACTGAAACTCCATTTTCATTTGTTGAATTTGTTTTCCATGTGAAACTTATGTTGCTGGCTCCCAATTATTAATAAACCACTGCTGCAAATAATTAGTATTTATTAAACATTTATTTATTTTACTTCAATAAAGGTGGATCAATACTTTCGAAGCCTTTGAAATCTGCAATCTGACTCGTACTTTTTCATTTGGACTGTCTAAAAAGTATTTTTTAGAGTTATGGTATCTCTTTGAGATAGAAAAATGGGTCGGGTCGAGTTTTATACGGATTTATTTAATATATTTTAATATATATATATATATATATAAATTTATATGTTATAAGTAAATATTTTGTTTATTTGACTCACTTAAATATTAAATAATTTTTTACTCTTTTATTTTAAATAAATTTAAAATTATAATACTAATTAAATTATTTTTTAATTATTATTTTTTATTAAATTTTAGAGAGATTTATTTAGACCCGCACACTAGCTTAGGCCTAGGCCCATGTGAGTCGGGCATGCGAGACATGTCCAACATGTCCTTTTGTGCAAGTATGGTCTGCCCAGCCTGCAAGCCCGCATAGGTCTTATTTTCGCGCGTTTTGCCATCCCTAATATCCCTGGTGTAATAACATTTAGATCCTCATACTTTTATAAATAATTAAACAAGGCTATGATTCATTCATTTATATCAAATAAACCCCCAATTCAATAACTCTCTGCAACAATGACATAAATACCTTTCAATTTTTAAGGTAGAAATCGCAAGATAATTTCATCGTATTAACATGAATTAAGAAACCAATTTTATAAAAACATACTCTATCTTTATTTGAAAAATTGTAAAATTTTATAAATTTAAATATTATCATTCCAAATAAGTCCCTAACCCATGGATAAAATAAATAGCATTTAATTTTTAGATTAAAAAGTATTAAGTAATTTGATTATTTTAACATGAATTAAGCAACTATTTGATATAAACATATGATAAACCTCCACTAATTACTAATTCAATCAATACACGGCAGTATAATTGTATTGTCCTCTTCTTATTTTCCATCCATTTGTCAACATTAATTGCTAAATTTTGCATTGAACTTGACCTGATTATTCATCCATCAAAATCAGTCCTTTTTGTAGAAAAGTCTTTACAAAATTACGTTGATTGGTAAAAGTCTTGCATAATTTTGGCTAACACACTTTGATGAATCAAAAGTTCGTCGTAATTCATTGTGGTCCTTCGTGTTGCCCAGTTGAAGGGGCAAGATTTTTCGAAGATGGTTGAAAAGTAAGCCAATTCGTGCATTTTTGCTTTCTAAACTTTGCAAGAAACCACGAAATTTCGTTCACTGACAATGCAGATGACTCGGGAAAGGACTAGGGCACACTATAAGTACATTCCTTCTTGTATGATTATAACTTCTTTCGAAACTGTCCCCAGGAAGCTATAGCAATGGCTTCTGATATGTTTCATTATTAATTCAACTGTGTTCTGCCAGTTCCATTTATCCAAACAATTTCAGTAATGGCCTTTGATCTTCTTCTTTTCTTGTTTCTGCTGCCATGTTTAGTGACTGCACAAAACAACGGAAATATAAGTGTCGGCAATTTCATCACTGCGGCTGATAACACAGAACCCTGGCTTTCTCCTTCCAAGGATTTTGCTTTTGGTTTTCACCAACTAAACAATAAGGATTTCTTCTTGCCTGCCATATGGTATCACAAGATCCCGAGCAAAACCATAGTTTGGTATGCATCAGCCGACAATCCTGCACCTAGAGGATCAAAGTTACGGCTGACCGCTGACCGCGGATTAGTACTTGAAGACCCAGATGGAAAAGAGATATGGAAATCTGAAATCAGCACGGGGGAAGCTACTATTGGTGTTATTTACGATACAGGAAACTTTCTGATTGCAAATACAAATTCTGAAAAGTTATGGCAGAGCTTTGATCATCCTACTGATACCTTGCTCCCTACGCAGAGAATGGAACGAAATGGGATCGTTTCTTGCAGACGAAGAGAGACTGATTTCTCTCGAGGAAGGTTTCAATTTCGTCTATTAGAGGATGGAAATGCTGTGCTCAATACCATAGACCTGGTAAGTGGATTTGCATATGATGCATATTTTTGGAGTAATACTTATGATCTTGACAGATCGAATGCTGGTTACCAAGTAATCTTCAATGAATCAGGATCATTGTACGTTTCGAGAGAAAATAACCAGATAGTTACTCTTACACCTGGAACAGTTCCGTCAGCCAAAGAAAATTACCTCAGAGCAACTCTCAACTTTGATGGTGTTTTTATTTTATATTATTACTCCAAGAATACCGCTGGAAATTCTGTCTGGTCAGTCAGTCATACCTTGCCGGAGAACATTTGTGTTAACAATGACATTCGTAAAGGATTAGGCGGTGGAACGTGCGGACATAACAGCATCTGCACACTCAGTGATGAAAAAAGACCAATTTGTAACTGCCCCAAAGGGTTTTCTTTGCTTGATCCTGGTGATGTCTATGGAAACTGCAAACCGAATTTCATTCAAGGTTGTCAAGAAGATGATATGAAATCCGGAGAAGATTTATATTATGTTGAAGAGCTAAAGAATACAGATTGGCCAACATCTGATTACGAGCAACTTAAACCTTCAAGCAGAGATGAGTGTGTTTCATCTTGCTTAAAGGATTGTCTGTGTTCTGTAGCTGTGTTTAGAAATGATGCCTGCTGGAAGAAAAAGCTACCACTTTCATACGGAAAAACAGACAGTTCTGGGAGTGGCACAGCTTTCATCAAAATTAGGAAAGGCGAAGCAAACAGAAAAGAGAAAAAGAATGTATTCATCCTGGTGGGATCTGTACTTTTTGGCAGCTCTCTGTCTGTAAACTTGGTGTTAGTTGGTGCAACTTGCCTAGGTTTTCTCTGTGTCAATCAAAAAAAATTTGTAAGGCCTCAAAAAGATAATCAAGTTGTCTCACATATGAATTTGCGCTGCTTTTCTTACAAGGAGCTTGTAGATGCCACTAGAGGATTCAAGGAAGAACTTGGGAGGGGTGCCTTTGG
This sequence comes from Swietenia macrophylla, assembly GCA_032401905.1. Classification (NCBI taxonomy): domain Eukaryota; kingdom Viridiplantae; phylum Streptophyta; class Magnoliopsida; order Sapindales; family Meliaceae; genus Swietenia; species Swietenia macrophylla. The sequence goes on from CP135565.1 coordinate 645,933, forward strand.
CATTGTTTACAAAGGTGTCTTGGAATTGGGTTCTAGTAATCTCAATCTCGTTGCAGTGAAGAAGTTAAATAGAGTATTTCAAGATAATGACAAGGAATTCAAAGCCGAAGTGAATGTAATCGGCCAAACTCATCATAAGAATCTAGTTCGACTTCTTGGATTCTGTGATGAGGGACAAAATAGACTACTAGTATACGAGTACTTGAGCAATGGCACATTGGCAAGTTTCCTCTTTGGAGACTCAAAACCAAACTGGAACCTGAGGACTGAAATTGCCATGGGAATTGCCAGAGGTCTCTTGTATCTTCATGAGGAATGCTGCACACAGATCATCCATTGTGATATAAAGCCTCAAAACATACTTCTTGATGATTATTACAAGGCGCGGATATCTGACTTCGGATTGGCAAAGCTTTTGACTCTTGATCAGAGCCACACTTCTACTGCCATCAGAGGAACCAAAGGATATGTCGCTCCTGAATGGTTCAGGAATATGCCAGTCACCGTAAAGGTTGATGTGTACAGTTTTGGCGTGCTGCTTCTAGAGATCATTTGCCTCCGAAGAAGCGTAGATAAGGATATCAGCAGTGTGGACAGAGCAATTTTAACGGATTGGGCTTATGACTGTTATCAGGAAAGACAATTGGCTGCCCTGGTTGCAAATGACATGGAAGCCATGAATGACATGAATAAATTGCAGAGGTTTGTGATGGTTTCCATTTGGTGCATTCAAGAAGACCCTTCTCTTCGTCCCACCATGAGGAAGGTTACACAGATGCTTGAAGGAGTTGTCGAAGTGCTTGTCCCTCCATGTCCATGGCCAATCAGCATTATAAGTTGAAACCAGAATAATGTACTTTTCTATGTTTAATCTCTGTATTTGTTATGGTTGTATTTTACTGGTTGGTAAAAGATTCCAATGAGTAATGTAACATAGTAGATATGTTTCCGAAAACATTACAGCATATGTAGAGTTATTAATCAACTACATGCGTTTAGTTCCACTAGAAATCATGCGAAATTCTGAACGAGAAGTTACGTGCTCATAATTCATGCGAATCTTAACTAAGAAAAACTGGGATGTTACGTTTTTCTTAATGAATCAGATTGAAACATTTGGTTGGCATAATGGTCATCTCTGCTGACAAGAAAAATCTGCGTTCTGTTCAAAGAAGGAATACCCTATCCAAGATTTTCTAGCTAGGTTGCCGGAAAATTTCTTCCGTCTTCCAAAACAAAAGATGATTAATCGTTTGTGTTAAGTTTGAAAGATCAACAAAAGCTTTTCATTTATGTAATTCATAAGAACTTGGCTCTTTCTCCTGGCTGTTAGAAAGTTATTACATATTAAAAGTCAAAGGGGTAGATAGATCTTGAATACCTTCATCTTCATGCAAAAGACTTTTATGAAAATTGAAAAAGATTTGTTCCAAAATATTCTGAGGAGAAGTTTCTAGTTTCACGGATAACATAAAATCTTTAATTAATGAAAAGCAAGCATCTTAATGAATTCAAGGAAAATGGAAAGGATGCCAATAAAGAATTCACTAAATTACCTTTAACTTCAATTGAGCAAAGAAGACAAGGAATTCAGAGCAGAAATTGATGCCACGGCCTGACAAATCACAAGAATTTAGTCAAACTTCTAGGTTTTGGGAATGAAGGTCAACACCGACTTCTTGTTTACCAGGCTTCCTATTCGGAAATACAAGGCCTAATCGGTACAAGAGGGTGCAAATTGCTTTTGGAATTGAAAGGGGACTCTTTTTCTTGCGTGAGGAATGCATCCTCAGATCATTCATTGTGACATCAAGTCTCATTCAGATTTTGGGTTGGCCAAGATTTTGAAACCAGACCAAACTAGAACTACCACTACATTCAAGGGACAAGAGGGTGCGTGGCGCCTGAATGGTTCAAGAATCAAGCCTGTGACCGTCAAGGTAGATGTTTACAGCCTCGGAATTTTTTTCGCTAGGGCTCATTTGCTGCCGGAAGAACTTCGAACCAAATGCAGAAAGGGAAAACCAGATGATACTGCCTGACTGGGCATATGATTGTTACAAAGATGAAACTTTACGCCTCTTACTGGGAAACAATCAGGATGCACTGCATGATTTAAAAGGGCTCAAGAAGTACGTGATGATTGCAATCTGGTGCATTCAAGAGGATCCCTCACTTAGACCTACTATGAAAAAAGTGACTCAGATGCTCAAAGGAATCGTGGAAGTTTCAGTTCCTCCTCCATACTCGTTTATGGGCTCAAGCAATTCCCCTTGACACTATTATTGTCACCCTCAAATTTGACAGAGTTTGAAAAAACGTAATTTTGCTTAATTTATAAAGTTAAACCATCCAAAAATATTAAAATTTAACTTATATAACTTAGGACAGTACTAAACTATTGCACTTGTCCAGATAACACACTGTACATGAAATAAGAGCAAATGAACTTGACCTGATTTTTCATCCATCAAAATCAGTCTTTTTTGTAGAAAAAATCTTTACAAAATTGCGTTGATTGGTAAAAGTCTTGCATAATTTTGGTTAATTCACTTTGATAAATCAAAAGGTCGTTGTAATTTATTGTGATCCTTCGTGTTGCCCGATTGAAGGGGCTAGATTTTTCGAAGATGGTTGAAAAGTCAGCCAATTCGTGCATTTTTGCTTTCTATACTTTGCAAGAAACAACGAAATTTCGTTCACTGACAATGCAGATGACTCGGAAAAGGACTAGTGCACACTATAAGTACATTCCTTCTTGTATGATTATAACTTCTTTCGAAACTGTCTCCAGGAAGCCATAGCAATGGCTTCTGCTGTGTTCTATCATATATTCTTACTGTTTCTGCTGCCGTTTCTAGTCATATATGTTCTATCAAATTATCTATAATATTTTTGTTAAATTTACCATTTCACCTAAAAACTTAAGATTAAAGGCAAGGGCCTTGACAAATCATGCTTGTAAATTTTTTTGTCAAAATGTATGTTAAGACATGATTACTCGATTTTCTTTGTCCGAATATTAACCTATAGTTATGCATGTGGTGAGCAGTTAGGTTAATCTTTTCTACTGATTTGCATAATATGATTGTCTAGATTTAGATACGAGCATATCCTTTACCATTAATTCTCTATTAATCATCAAAATTTTTGTACAATCTTTTTCAAAAGCGTCATTCATTTTCTTTTTTACATCTTCTGTTTATTAACAATTGGATAAAATTGTTCAGCAATTACAGTTGGAACTGTTGACAAAAATGAAGAAACAAGCTCATCAAAAAGGATTCGAAGCATTTGCCAAAGTCTAAACCAATCCAAAGAAGTGGCTGATTTTGATATGATCTCCGCCCACACTCCAGGGGGAAAGTAATCAAAACTCAGAGCTTGGAACGCGTTAACAAGGGCAAAAATCAGAATCCTACGGGCTCCAATGTCGCGAACAAGGAGGATGACATACTCATATCATCGACGTGCTTAATGAAGAGAAGAAGAGGAAACTGAGGGGAAGTCTTGAGAAGAAAGCTGTTGACGAGAAGCTTTGAGAGCTGAAAGAGTTCAGGACATATGACATGTGGGTTAATTCCTGTAGCATCAAAATATATGATTCCTATATAGGGATTTGCTTTGATTATAATTAAATAAATGTTTGTGTGTGTCAGTGTGTTATGCTTCTGAACTTGATAAAAATCTGAAGACTACTGCTTAATTGGGGTTTGGAACCGCCGGGGGCTTGTTTTACTTGCATGAAGAATGCAAAAATCAGATCATACATTGTGATATCAAGCCTCAAAACATCCTTCTGGATGAATGTCTCACAGCAAAAATTTCAGATTTCGGATTGGCCAAGCTTCTGAGGACAGACCAGACTCAAACCGCAACTGCAATTAGAGGAACCAAAGGGTATGTTGCCCCTGAATGGTTTAAAAACTTGCCTATCCCTGCTAAAGTAGATTTTTACAGCTTCGGAATCTTGCTGCTCGAGCTTGTTTACTGTAGAAGAAACTTTGAGGTAAAAGCAAAGGAAGAATGTCAAGTTATACTTGCAGATTGGGCATATGATTGTTTCAGAGAAGGGAAATTGTACCTGTTAGTTGAAAATGATGAAGAAGCACTGGAAGATTTGAGAAAGGCAGAGAGAAGTTTGTGATGATTACAGTATGGTTCATTCAAGAAGATCCACACTAAGACCAAGCAAGAAGAAAGTTACTCAGATGATTGAAGGAGCGGTTCAAGTTTCCATTCCATCAGACCCAGATTCATGTATCAGTTCTATATAAATCCATTTGCTGTTTGATAAATTAAGCTCTTGTTTTTGAGCCATTTTGTATGTTTAGTTGGCAATAATGTTCGCTTATTTTTGTAGGAATAGCATGCAGCAGTAGACAGAACAAGATTTTTCACTAGAATTCTGTTTCTTTTTCCAAAATTCAGAAGATGTATATACACTATTCTTGACTGAAACTCCATTTTCATTTGTTAAATTTGTTTCCCATGTGAAACTAATGTTGCTGACTCCCAATAATTAATAAATTACTGTTGGTATTTGTTAAAGGTTTATTTATTTTACTTTAATAAACAAAAGCTTATTTAATATATTTATATATATATATATATAAATTAGAAATTTATATTTTATAAGTAAATATTAAATAATTTGTGTAAATTTTTTGTTTATTTGACTCATTTAAATACTAAATAATTTTGATTCTTTTATTTTAAATTAATTTAAAATTATAATATTAATTAGATTTTTTAATTATTATTATTTATTAAATTTTAGGCAAATTTATTCGGCCTGTAGGCTAGCTCATGCTTAGGCCCATGTGAGCCTGGCTCGCGGGCCGGTGTCGAACCCATCTTCTACGTGGGTTTGATCGGGCTCCTTTGCCTGCCCCATCATCTATAGTGTAATAACATTTGGATCCTCGTACTTTTATAAATGTTTACATAAAGATATGATTCATTCATTTATATCAAATAAACCCCCAACTCAATAACTCTCTGCAACAATAACATGAATACCTTTCAATTTTTAAGGTAGAAATTACAAGATAATTTCATCATTTTAGCATGAATTAAGAAAGTTATTTGATAAAAACATACTGTATCTTTATTTTAAAAATTGCAAAAATTTGTAAATTTAAATTTATCATTCCAAATAAGTCCCTAGCCCTAACTCAATAACTCTCGAATTACAATAACATAAATACCCTTCAATTTTTGGGTTGAAAAGTATGAAGTAATTTGATTATTTTAACATGGATTAAGCACCTATTTAACATAAACATGCTATCCCTCCCCTACTTACTATTCAATCAATGCGGGGCAGTATAATTGTATTGTCCCCTGGCAAAGTTTTTGACACTGAATCAAAGCCAAACCAAGACTGCAATAAGAGGAGCATATAGCACCTGATTGGTTCAGAAACTCGGCAATCACATCAATGTACAGCTTAGCTGTTTTATTGCTAGAAATCATTTGTTGTACGAAACCTTTGGATATTGAAATGGGTGAAGAGAATGCAATTTTGGCAGATTGGGCATTTGATTGGTACAAAAGTGGGAGATTGGATGCTTTGGTTGAAGAAGATGTGGAAGCAATGAATGATATAACAAATTTACAGAAGATTGTGAAGATTGCAATTTGGAGTATACAAGAAGATCCATCTCTTAGACCAACAGGGAGAAAAGTTTCACAGATGCTTGAAGGAGTTGTTGAAGTGAGTGTTGCTCCAAATCCCTCTCCATTTTGGTAGCTCAATGACTTCATCATATTAATTTCTCGGCAAGAAATTCAATTAAAAGAACATTTTATTTGCAATTTCAATCTATCCTCTTTGATTTTTTAAAATAAGGCAGCTCTATAAATAATTTGCATTTGAAGTCATGTACATTAAATATATTTTTACAAATAATGTATAGTTAGGCATAGAGAATGAATAAAAGATGTGTTATCATGCCAAAGTAATATAAATTATTATATAATGCCCCTTGATTGTGACCACTAACAAGCACTATGAATGTTGAAATCTCAATATGCATAAATGTATTGGGTCCATGAAGAAAAGCACAAGATGGTTACACATTTTCAAAAGCAAATTTATGAAAGTGTTGCCAACTTTCACACTTGAATAATAAATTAAATATGAATTGAGATTAGGGTAGCCTCATGATAACCACACATTCCACAACGCCTTCTCATTTGGGAGGAATTTTCAAATTTATAATGTTATTTCACGTTATAATTAACAAAAAAAATAAATTAAACGGGTATAATTTTAACATATTAAATTATTTTATCTCTTTTTAAATATATCAAAATTTTGTGGTACAGAAGTACTTGTATATATATAAAATTTAAACTAAATAATTAATAAAATTAAGAATTATTGACGATTTATATAAGTATTAATATATATTTATTTTAATTTAAAAAATTTTTTATTTATATTTTAAATATTATTTATTATATATTTTAAATTTTAAATAATATTTATTATTTATTTTAAATTTTTTTGTTGTAAATTTTATAAAATTATTTTAAATTATGAAATTAAAAAAAATTTTGAATAATGGGTGTATTCTTGTAGTTGGCGTATAATATTTGGTAAATCTAAATTAATGCAGATGATGTCAATGTCAAAGTCAAATCAGACGTATAGGTTAAGTTGTAATTAAATGAATTTACCACCCTACTCTCACTCAATGAATTTCCTTCATCCATGTCGTTGTCATTACAGCTGTCTATCATATATATGGATGCTGGCTTCCAAAGTCATGGAGACCTGCATTGTTCAAGGCAAGCTTATGGACTTGTGGCAAGCAGTGAGTCTAACAAGGAGCCCTAACCCGTCATTCAACAATCCTGTTCCATTTTACCCAGGAATTACTCACCCTGACCGACAAAATTTTCCCCTTGGAAGAAAATATTATCCATTTGTTATGTTACAAAAGAATCTAGAATTAATAATGTTCGTTAAATTTTACTTGTATGATTACCCAACCGTGTCAATACTGAAAAGACTTGGTATGCATGTCCGGAAGTAATTTTGTAAGCCTTTGAATTTTACCTTCTGAAATATATTGGAAAAATTTGGTCCACAAACAGAAATCTAGGAGATCGAAGTAGACTTTGTTGCGTGATTGGATTTCACTTCATTTTATTTCTTCCTTTGTTTCAATCCAATCTGTGTTAGGAGCATCAACCAAAATGGCTTTCCCCTTTCTGCTTTTGCTTTCCTTTCTTCTTCTTCTTCTTCTTCTGCTGCAACCATTTTCAATTGTTGCTCAAACCAATGGCAGACTAACCATTGGAGCTTCTCTATCTGCAACACAAAATTCTTCTCCTTGGCTTTCTCCTTCTGGAGATTTCGCCTTCGGGTTCCAGCAACTTGAAAACAATAACAATTTGTTCTTGCTATCAATATGGTATGCTAAAATACCAGGGAAAACAATAGTTTGGTGTGCAAATGGAGACAAACCTGCAGCATCAGGATCAAAAATAGAGCTTACAGCAGCTCGCGGCCTCGTGCTTACTGACCCTCAAGGCGATGAAATATGGAAATCTGAACCCATTATTGGTACAGTTACTTATGGCTTTCTGAACGATACTGGAAACTTTATTCTTTTCAGTAGTAATTCAGACAAGTCTTGGGAGAGCTTCAAGAATCCTACTGATACCATGTTGCCTTCGCAGACGGTGGAAAGAGGACAGTTTCTTTCTTCTCGACAATCAGAGACAAATTTTTCCACGGGAAGGTTTCGATTCCAGCTGCAATCAGCTGGGAATCTTGTGCTTACTACAATAAACTTGCCCACTGATCACGCAAATGAACCTTATTATAAAACAAAGATTGATTCAGCAGATTCTAATTCTTCAAGTTCTGGTTTACGGGTTGTGTTCAATCAGTCAGGCTACATGTACTTATTGCTAGAAAATGACCAAAGATTTTCTCTTACCAGCAGCGTTGATTCTTCAGCTTCCAACTTTTATTACAGAGCAACCCTCAATTTTGATGGGGTTTTTACCCAGTATCAGCACCCAAAAAACTCCTCTGGAAACGAAGGCTGGACAGATTTTTGGTCCATACCTGGTAATATCTGTCAAGCAAGTTTTGTGTCTGCAGGCAGTGGAACTTGTGGATTTAACAGCGTATGCAGAATTAACGGTGACAGTAGGCCAATCTGTGAGTGTCCAACGGGGTATTCTTTGCTAGATCCGAATGATAAGTATGGAAGCTGCAAACCAAACTACACTCAGAGCTGCGATGATGCAGATCAACTGGGTTCTCCGGAGGATTTATATGATTTTGAAGAGATTGTGAACACGGATTGGCCAACTTCTGATTATCAACTCTTGACTCCTTTCACAGAAGAAGGGTGTAGACGATCTTGCTTGCATGATTGTATGTGTGTTGTTGCTATTTTTCGAGCTGGAAATATGTGCTGGAAGAAGAAGCTGCCACTGTCAAATGGGAGAGTTGATACAAATCTCAATGCAAAAGCACTTATCAAGATTAGGAAAGGTAATCTCCCTCCAGGAAGTCCTGATTTCCCGAGCACAGATGGGGAAAATCACCGGGAAAACCAAGACAAATTCATCCTTCTGGGATCAGTGCTTTTGGGTGGCTCTGTGTTTTTCAACTGTATTTTTATAGGAGCACTTTGTCTATGTTTTTTCTCTGTTTACCACAAGAAGAAACAGAATCAAATTCCGCATATTGATACTATTGTGGACACAAACTTGCGTTGTTTTACTTACAAAGAGCTGGAAGAAGCTACAAATAGGTTCAAGGAAGAACTTGGAAAAGGAGCTTTTGGGGTTGTGTACAAAGGAGCAATTCAAATGGGTCCTGCTTTTCGGGTTGCAGTTGCAGTGAAGAAGTTGCATAATGTTGTGCAAGATGTTGAGAAAGAATTCAAGACAGAAGTAAAGGTTATCGGCCAAACTCATCACAAGAATCTGGTTAGATTGCTTGGATTTTGTGATGATGGACTACATAGATTACTAGTGTATGAGTTCTTGAGCAATGGAACTTTATCAAGCTTTCTTTTTGGTCGCTTGAAACCAGAATGGAGCCAGAGAACAGAGATTGCTCTTGGGATTGCACGAGGACTTTTGTACTTGCATGAAGAATGCAGTACACAGATTATCCATTGTGATATCAAGCCTCAAAACATACTTCTTGATGATTACCACAATGTTCGAATTTCGGATTTTGGATTGGCAAAGCTTCTGCAGCTTGATCAGAGCCAAACACATACTGCTATTAGAGGAACAAAAGGTTATGTTGCACCAGAATGGTTTAGGAATTTGCCCATCACTGTGAAAGTGGATGTGTATAGTTTTGGTGTCTTGCTGCTAGAAACCATTTGCTGTCGAAGAAGTGTAGATATGGAAATAGCTGAAGCAGAGGCCCTTTTGACTGACTGGGCTTATGATTGTTATTGTGAAGGAAGAATCGAAGCTCTAGTGGAATTTGACCCGGAAGCCTTAGATGACAAAAAGAAGGTGGAGAGATTTGTGATGATTGCCATTTGGTGTATTCAAGAAGATCCTTCTCTTCGGCCGAATATGAGGAAGGTTACTCAGATGCTTGAAGGAGTTGCAGAAGTGCTTGTTCCGCCATGTCCGTGTCCATTTACAGTCATCAGCAACTAGCTTAATTTTTCCTTTTAGCTATTGCTTTCAGTCTTCTGCAGTTTTGTAATAATTTAATTTGCACTGCTTTTCCTTATTGTGTATTAACATCATTATAGTTGATATATTGTAAGAAATTTATAGGATCAATCAAGTTTAAATTCTGATCAAATGTGTCTGAATCTAGCGGCTAGTAGTTGAGGTTGTCATTCAGAATGTTGTTTTCCAGGTCCAGAAAGAATCCTAAGTTGGGAAATGAGTTGTCCCAATTAAGCAGCTTTAGAGGAAAATATTCATCCTGGTCAATAATTTTAATTAAATTACACATCATTTTTCTTCTGTTTTTTATTGTTCATGCTTGTTTCCAATCAGCTTAATGGATGAAACTTTTGCAAAGTCTTTTAAGTCAAGTCAACTTGGAAACTTTTGTTGATGTGTTTCATATTTTAAACTACTAACACGTTAGGCCATGCTTGCCCCACCATTCCAATATCAATTTCTGCAACAACTTTCTGACAACATTTTTCTGATACAGGTGGTTTTACTTTCTTTGATTCCATGTTTATCACGACGAATCAAATCTTCCATCTAGTCTTCGGCATAAGAAATTCTAAGCAATCGTAATGATCAACGCAACAAGTCAGCTCCTGTAGTAATCAGATCAAATAGCAACCTTGGTCATTTTTTCGAAGGAGCTTAATTTTTCTTAGTGCTATATCATTTCTGCCTAGCTATCAAACTGTTCCTGAATCATTTCCTTGCTCTAATATCATTTGTAGTCCAATAGTTTTAAATGCTATATGGTCCCATATCTTAACTTCTGGTAATCTGTCACAATGCAGTGAAGAGTTTTGGGCCCCCAAGCTTTGAAATTCTACCCATTTCTTTTTCCGTGGTATGTTCCTCCTTTTGTCTTCTCCATATTCTGTGTTTCATTATTAATTCAACCATGTTCTTCCAGTTTCATTTATCCAAACAATTTCAGTAATGGCCTCTGATCTTCTTCTTTTCTTGTTTCTGCTGCCATGTTTAGTGACCGCACAAAACAACGGAAATATAAGTGTCGGCAATTTCATCACTGCAGCTGATAACACAGAACCCTGGCTTTCTCCTTCCGAGGATTTTGCTTTTGGTTTTCACCAACTAAACAATAAGGATTTCTTGCCTGCCATATGGTATCACAAGATCCCGAGCAAAACCATAGTTTGGTATGCATCAGCCGACAATCCTGCACCTAGAGGATCAAAGTTACGGCTGACCGCTGACCGCGGATTAGTGCTTGAAGACCCAGATGGAAAAGAGATATGGAAATCTGAAATCAGCACGGGGGAAGCTACTATTGGTGTTATTTACGATACAGGAAACTTTCTGATTGCAAATACAAATTCTGAAAAGTTATGGCAGAGCTTTGATCATCCTACCGATACCTTGCTCCCTACGCAGAGAATGGAACGAAATGGGGTAGTTTCTTGCAGACGAAGAGACACTGATTTCTCTCGAGGAAGGTTTCAATTTCGTCTATTAGAGGATGGAAATGCTGTGCTCAATACCATAGACCTGGTAAGTGGATTTGCATATGATGCATATTTTTGGAGCAATACTTATGATCTTAACAGATCGAATGCTGGTTACCAAGTAATCTTCAATGAATCAGGATCATTGTATGTTTCGAGAGAAAATAACCAGATAGTTACTCTTACACCTGGAACAGTTCCCTCAGCCAAAGAAAACTACCTCAGAGCAACCCTCAACTTTGATGGTGTTTTTATTTTATATTATTACCCCAAGAATACCACTGGAAATTCTGTCTGGTCAGTCAGTCATACCTTGCCGGAGAACATTTGTGTTAACAATGACATTCGTAAAGGATTAGGCGGTGGAACGTGCGGACATAACAGCATCTGCACTCTCAGTGATGGAAAAAGACCAATTTGTAACTGCCCCAAAGGGTTTTCTTTGCTTGATCCTGGTGATGTCTACGGAAACTGCAAACCGAATTTTATTCAAGGTTGTCAAGAAGATGATATGAAATCCGGAGAAGATTTATATTATGTCGAAGAGCTAAAGAATACAGATTGGCCAACATCTGATTACGAGCAACTTAAACCTTCAAGCAGAGATGAGTGTGTTTCATCTTGCTTGAAGGATTGCCTGTGTTCTGTAGCTGTGTTTAGAACTGATACCTGCTGGAAGAAAAAGCTACCACTTTCATACGGAAAAACAGACAGTTCTGAGAATAGCACAGCTTTCATCAAAATTAGGAAAGGCGAAGCAAACAGAAAAGAGAAAAAGAATGTACTCATCCTGGTGGGATCTGTACTTTTTGGCAGCTCTCTGTCTGTAAACTTGGTGTTAGTTGGTGCAACTTGCCTAGGTTTTCTCTCTGTCAATCAAAAAAAATTTGTAAGGCCTCAAAAAGATGATCAAGTTGTCTCACATATGAATTTGCGCTGCTTTTCTTACAAGGAGCTTGTAGATGCCACTAGAGGATTCAAGGAAGAACTTGGGAGGGGTGCCTTTGGCATTGTTTACAAAGGAGTCTTGGAATTGGGTTCTAGTAATCTCGTTGCAGTGAAGAAGTTAGATAGAGTATTTCAAGATAGTGACAAGGAATTCAAAGCCGAAGTGAATGTAATCGGCCAAACTCATCATAAGAATCTAGTTCGACTTCTTGGATTCTGTGATGAGGGACAAAATAGACTACTAGTATACGAGTACTTGAGCAATGGCACATTGGCAAGTTTCCTATTTGGAGACTCAAAACCAAACTGGAACCTGAGGACTGAAATTGCCATGGGAATTGCCAGAGGTCTCTTGTATCTTCATGAGGAATGCTGCACACAGATCATCCATTGTGATATAAAGCCTCAAAACATACTTCTTGATGATTATTACAAGGCGCGGATATCTGACTTTGGATTGGCAAAGCTTTTGACTCTTGATCAGAGCCACACTTCTACTGCCATCAGAGGAACCAAAGGATATGTCGCTCCTGAATGGTTCAGGAATATGCCAGTCACCGTAAAGGTTGATGTGTACAGTTTTGGCGTGCTGCTTCTAGAGATCATTTGCCTCCGAAGAAGCGTAGATAAGGATATCAGCAGTGTGGACAAAGCAATTTTAACGGATTGGGCTTATGACTGTTATCAGGAAAGACAATTGGCTGCCCTGGTTGCAAATGACATGGAAGCCATGAATGACATGAATAAATTGCAGAGGTTTGTGATGGTTTCCATTTGGTGCATTCAAGAAGACCCTTCTCTTCGTCCCACCATGAGGAAGGTTACACAGATGCTTGAAGGAGTTGTCGAAGTGCTTGTCCCTCCATGTCCATGGCCAATCAACATTATAAGTTGAAACCAGAATAATGTACTTTTCTATGTTTAATCTCTGTATTTGTTATGGTTGTATTTTACTGGTTAGTAAAAGATTCCAATGAGTAGTGTAACATAGTAGATATGTTTCCGAAAACATTACAGCATATGTAGAGTTATTAATCAACTACATGCGTCTAGTTCCACTAGAAATCATGCGAAATTCTGAACGAGAATTTACGTGCTCATAATTCATGCGAATCTTAACTAAGAAAAACTAGGATGTTAAGTTTTTCTTAATGAATCAGATTGAAACATTTGCTTGGCATAATGGTCATCCCTACTGACAAGAAAAATCTGAGTTCTGTTCAAAGAAGGAATGCCCTATCCAAGATTTTCTAGCTAGGTTGCTGGAAAATTTCTTCTGTCCTCCAAAACAAAAGATGATTAACCGTGTGTGTTAAGTTTGAAAGATCAACAAAAACTTTTCATTTATGGAATTCATAAGAACTTGACTCCTTCTCCTGGCAGTTAGAAAGTTATTACATATTAAAAGTCAAAGGGTAGATAGATCTCGATTACCTTCATCTTAATGCAAAAGACTTGTATGAAAATTGAAAAAGATTTGTGCCAAAATATTCTAAGGAAGAAAGGTTTCTAGTTTCACGGATAACGTGAAATCTTTAATTACTGAAAAGCAAGCATCTTAATGAATTCATGGAAAGTGAAAAGGATGCTAATAAGGAATTCACTAAATAGCCTTTAACTTCAATTGAGCAGAGAAGATAAGGAAGTCAGGGCAGAAATTAGTGCAAATGGCATGACAAATCACAAGAATTTAGTCAAACTTCTAGGTTTTTGGAATGAAGGTCAACACCGACTTCTTGTTTACCAGGCTTCCTATTCGGAAATACAAAGCCTAATTGTTACAAGAGGGTGCAAATTGCTTTTGGAATTGAAAGGGGACTCTTTTTCTTGCGTGAGGAATGCATCCCAGATCATTCATTGTGACATCAAGTCTCATTCAGATTTTGGGTTGGCCAAGATTTTGAAACCAGACCAAACTAGAACTACCACTACATTCAAGGGAACAAGAGGGTGCGTGGCGCCTGAATGGTTCAAGAATCAGCCTGTGACCGTCAAGGTAGATGTTTACAGCTTCGGAGTTTTGTTGCTAGAGCTCATTTGCAGCTGGAAGAACTTCGAACCAAATGCAGAAAGGGAAAACCAGATGATACTGGCTGATTCAGATGATTGCAATCATCTGGGAAACCAGATGAAAAAAGTGACTCAGATGCTCAAAGGAAGTTTAGTTCCTGTTCCATACTCATTTATCTGCTCAAGCAATTCCCCTTGACACTATTATTGTCACCCTCAAATTTGAAAGAGTTTGAAATGTGATTTTGCTCAACTTATAAGTTAAACCACCCAAAAATATTAAAATTTATCTTATATAACTTAGGACAAAATTAAACTAATGTCACTCATCGATAATAAACTGTACATGAAATAAGAGCAAATGAGTCATATAATTTTTAAAACAATTAATGATCATGTCTGAAGATAAGAGCTCGTCTCTTGCCCTAATCAGTGGTGAGTTCTTTTACATGCACAAATATGTTCTCATACAAATATAAAATATTTCTAAAGATCTCTCCTTTGTCATATGAAATATTAAACAATACTTAACAATAATACTAAGCTTAAAAGAATTGCCACGCTTATAAAGATTTCTTATAAACCAGTAGTTGCTTATTAAACAAGTAATGAAGTTCGATATTATAGCATACCACTATTTTAATTTTCACCTAAAAAATTCTGCATTGCCAAACATAGGTCTCCTTTTCCACTTCTGCTTTCAGCTCGAGTCCTCCAGAAGGTTTTTCCTGAGGCAGTATATTTTACTTTGTGATTTTGTCAAATATACTTGCGACTGCGCATTGTAAAACCAAAATGCTGCAGTTTTGTGTGGAAGAGAAGTATCCAGAGTAAAGCCAATCAAGCAGCTATCAGTTAAAATTACTCTATTTTTTCTGCCAATTTCCTGGGATGATACCAGTTTTTGCTTCCATTAATATATTCATTGGAGTGATTTGGTTGTGCGAGTCATATTAAGGACGGCAGAGGAATAAGTAGAATTCAATATTTAGAAATTTTAATGGAGGAAAGTCAATGTATTAATAATTTTTGTTGCATAGATGGAGACTTCTTAGTATTAATCTTGACCGCAAAGCAAAATGCTATATTCTTCTGTTCATGTGTATGATTCAAGCCATTCTGTAACAAATTTTCCTGAAAACAAAAAAGAAATACACCTTTGGCATTCATATGGCTTTTGGGTTTGTGTATCCTCTGTATTTCTTGATACTTCTGTTTCCAATTTCCACTGCTCAATCTTCTAGGAACATATGGTTCATCTCTGACTGCATCAAATGGTCATTTTGCAGCATCCTCTTGGATATCACAATCTGGGGAGTTTGCTTTTGGCTTCCAAGAGATTGGAGACCATGGCTTCTTACTGGCTATTTGGTTCAACAAGATTCCTGAAAGAACAATAATCTGGTCAGCCAACAGACATGATCTTGTGCAAAGAGGGTCAAAAGTTGAGCTTACTATAGATGGGCAATTGATTCTGAGAGATTCAGCGGGCAAGGAGATATGGAGGGCTGAACCTCTTGGTAGTGGAGTTGACTACGCAGCCATGCTTGATACTGGAAACTTTGTGCTGGCAATCCAGTATTCTTCCATTTCATGGAAAAGTTTTGATTAACCGACAGATACAATACTACCCACACAGGTTATGAATCAGCGCACCAAAATCATTGCTCGTATCACGGATACGAATTATTCAACTGGAAGATTCATGTTTGAACTGCAAACAGATGGGAATCTCCTCTTATACACCACAGTTTATCCATTTGACACAGCTAATGCTCCTTATTGGTCAACTCAAACTTCTCTATGTAGTAGATTTCAAGTGATTTTCAACCATTCTGGCTTTATATACCTTATAGAGGGGAACGGAAGCATATTGAATTCAGTGACATCAAATAGTGTATCATCGCAAGATTTCTACCAGAGGGAAATTGTTGATTCTGATGGAGTTTTTAGGATTACGTCTACCCAAAGAGCTCTGCAACTGCGGGGAGGTGGCCTATGGCTTGGTCTTCTTTATCCTTTATACCATCAAACATCTGCTTGAGAACTGGGGCACAAACAGGCAGCGGAGCTTGTGGATTTAATAGCTCTGCAGTTTGGGAGATGACCAGAGAAAGATGTGTCAGTGCCCTCCTGGTTACACTTTCTTCGATCCAGATGATGTGATGAAGGGATGCAAACAAAACTTTGTTCCTCAGAGTTGTGAGAGACCAGTCGAGAAATGAATCTTTGTGAATTTAGAGAGTTGCCTGATACAGATTGGCCTCTTTCTGATTATGAAGATTTTGAAGATGTGAATGAGGATTGGTGTAGAGAGGTTTGCTTGAGAGATTGTTTTTGTGCTGTTGCCATTTTTCGAAACGGAGAGTGTTGGAAGAAAAGAGCTCCTCTCTCTAATTGGAAGATTGATCCCAGTGTGGGAGGCAAAGCTTTGATAAAAGTACGGAAAGATAACTCAGATGGATCAGCAAGTTCAGGTTGAAAGGAGGAAAATTTAACATTGATCTACATTTTATCTGCCATATTAGGTAGCTCCATCTTTCTAAATCTGCTCTTAATGCTCGGAGCCTTCATTTTCCTTTACAGCTTGAATCAAAGGAAACTGAAAAAAGTTCAGCCACGGAAAGGCATGCCAGCCATGAACCTGCAGACTTCATTATATAAATTTCACTATGTAGGCTTCCAGGAAAAGAAGTTTCCGGTGTGATCGAGCAGCTATCACTTAGTATATTCTACCATATTACTTCTTCCAGTTTCCGAGATGATACTATTCTGCTTCCAGTAAAATATTCATTGGAGTAATTTGGTTTGGAAGTGATATTTTCTTATATATTTTTATTCAGGCCGGCAGAGGAATAAACAGAACTCAGTGTCAGAATGTTGAATGGAGGAAGATCAATGTCTCAATTCTTTTTTGTAGCATAGATGGTGATTTATTGGTGTTGATCGTCTCTGCAAAGCAAACTGCTATATAATTTTGTTCAGCGTATGATTCAAGCTATTCTGACGCAAATTTTCATATGGCTTTTGTGTTTGTACATCCTCTATGTCATGATACTTCTGTTGTTTCCAATTTCCACTGCCGCTCAATCTCATGGGAACATATCCTTGGGTTCATCTCTGGCTGCAACATATGATAGTTCTGCAGCCTCTTCCTGGATATCGCAATCTGAGGATTTTGCTTTTGGCTTCCAAGAGATTGGAGACCATGGCTTTTAACTTGCTATTTGGTTCAACAAAATTCCTGAAAGAACAATTGTCTGGTCAGCCAATAGAAATGGACTTGTGCAAAGAGGATCAAAAGTTGAGCTTAGTGCAGATTGGCAACTGATTCTGATAGATTCTGCTGGCAAGGGGAGATGGAGGGCTGAACCTCTTGGTAGTGAAGTTTCCTATGCATCCATGCTTGATACTGGAAACTTTGTGCTGGCAAGCCAAGATTCTTCCATTTCATGGCAGAGTTTTGATCGACCGATAGACAAAATTCTATCCACGCAGGTTGTGAATCGGAGCACCAGAATCATTGCTCGTCTAATGGCAAAGAATTATTCAACTGGAAGATTCATGTTTGAAATGCAAAGAGATGGGAATCTACTCCTATACACCACATTTTATCCATTTGAAGCAGGCAATGCTCCTCATTGGACACCTCAAACTTCTTCTGTAGGTAATGGTTATCAAGTAATCTTCAACAAATCTGGCTTGATATACCAAATCTCGAAAAACGGGAGTGTACTCAATCCGGTAACATCAAGTAATGTATCATCACAAGATTTCAACCAAAGGGCAATTGTTGATACTGATGGAGTTTTCAGGCATTACATCTACCCAAAGAGGCCTGCTTCTAGGGCTGGGAGGTGGCCTATGGCTTGGTCATCTTTGTCCTTTATACCATCAAACATCTGCTTGAGAATTAATGGAGAGTCGGGCAGTGGAGCTTGCGGATTCAATAGCTATTGCAGTTTTAGAGATGACAAGAGAAAGAAGTGTCAGTGCCCTCCGGGTTCCACTTTCATTGATACAGATGATGTGATGAAGGGATGCAAGCCAAACTTTGCTCCGCAAAGTTGTGATAGAGCAGCTGAAGAAATGGATATTTTTGAATTAAGAGAGTTGCCTAATTCAGATTGGCCTATGTCTGATTATGAACAATTTGAATATGTGAATGAGGATAGGTTTGCTTGAGTGATTGCTTTTGTGCTGTTGCCATTTTTAGCGGTGGAAAGTGTCAGACGATGAGAGCTCCGCTGTCAAATGGGAGGATGGATGCCAGCGTTGGAGGCAAAGCCCTGATAAAAGTAAGGAAAGATAACTCCAATGGATCTACAAGTTCGGGTTCAAAAAAAAGAAAAATTCAACACTAGTTTACATTTTATCCAAAATGTTATGTACCTCCATTTTTCTTCATTTCCTAATGCTAGTGTCCTGCATTTTCCGTTACCTCTTGAATTGAAGAAAACCGAAAAAGTTCAGCATCAAAAAGACATGCTGGACATGAACCTGCAGACTTTCACTTACAAAGAGCTGGAGGAAGTTACTGAAGACTTCCAGGAAGAGATTGGTCGCGGTTCTTTTGGTATCATCAATAAAGAGTTTTAGCAGCTGAGGATGAAAAACTTGTTGCTGTCAAGAAGTTAAACAAAAAGTGAATGAATGTGAGCAAGAGTTTAAAGCAGAAATCAGTGAAATTGGCAGAACAAATCACAAGAATTTAGTCCAGCTTCTAGGTTTCTGCAATGAAGGGCAACAGCGCCTTCTATTGTATGAATACATGAGCAATGGCTCTTCAGCAGACTTCCTTTACGGTAACTCAAGGCCTAATTGGTATAAAAGGATACAGATTGCTTTTGGCACTGCCACATGTTTGTTCTACTTGCATGAAGAATGCAAAAATCAAATCATACATAGTGATATCAAAAGCCTCAAAGCTTGCTTCTGGATGAATGTTTCACAGCAAGAATTTCTGATTTCGGATTGGCCAAACTTCTGAAGACAGACCAGACTCAAACCAAAACTGCAATAAGAGGAACCAAAGGGTATGTTGCCGCTGAATGGTTCAAAAACCTGCCTATCACTGCTAAAGTAGATGTTTACAGCGTTGGAATCTTGCAGCTTGAGCTTGTTTGCTGCAGAAGAAACTTTAAGGTAGATGCAAAGGAAGAATGTCAAATTATACTCGCATACTGGGCGAATGATTGCTTCAGAGAAGGGAAATTAGACAGGTGAGTCAAGAATGAGCAGGAAGCATTGGATGACATGAAGACGGTGGAAAAATTTGTGATGATAGCAATCTGGTGTATTGAAGCGGATCCATCACTAAGACCTACCACGAAGAAAGTCACTCAAATGATGGAAGGAGAGGTTGAAGTTCCCATTCCTCCAGAAACAGTTTCATTTATCAGCTCAATATAAACGCTTGAGCTCATGTTTTTAAGGATTATGTAGATTAAAAATGTTTGCCTGTTAAGGAAGCAATGACATGCCCGTGAATGTTATGGTAGTATCTCCAGGAACATCACAATGTCAAATATAATTATATCCTGTGTTAAATAATTGCCTATATGAGATGTTTCTCCCGTTGAAAACATAATTTTTATACTTATATATTTCTATTTTGGTCACTGCAATGATACAAGCCTGAAGATGGTAAGGGATACAACTTCAATGGAGCTTACTCAGCTTCAGTTCTAGCAGCTAAGGGAAACAAACCAGTATTTCACTCAAATTCACCAGTCAAAGGATTAAACATAACCAAGGATTATCTCAGCTGAAACAGGCAATAACATGAATCGAATTTTAACAGAAGCAAAGTCTGAAGTCAAAAAATGTAGAATGTATATTTTCCAAATAAACTTGATTGGTTACCAAGAACTGCATTAATTTTTTATGCCCTCTCTTCCCAAAGGGATTGACTGTGGAACTCAATCCATTGCTAATGAAATGAAATGTAACAAAATACAAATAGGATTCAATTCGCTTTCATCTTCAAAATAATAATTTATGCACTTTATGGGTATCTTGAATTTTATAATAAGGAAAAGGGGGAACATAGATCATCATTCTCTTGGAATTATTCAAAGCATGCCTTCAAAAACATATTAATCAGGTCTTGGAATCTTCTTTGGCCTGACTTCTTTAACTTGCTTTGCGTGGTGGATAAGTGATACCTACATTAAACCAACCAGAAAGACTGGGTGGTATTTAGGTTTTAATATGTCCTATCTATGATTTGTTACGCATATTTGTATACTCAACATTTCAACATATAATCTCTTGATTTTGATATTATTGTCTATCCAAGCTTCCGTCAGTTATAGGACAGTCCAAATTTCTATGATGAGCGGTGTATGCTCCTGATTTTGGGAATCGAACCCGACTTTAATACCATATTTACATCATATATATGGATAATTTATAGCTCACCAGCTTCAGTTTCACATTCAGAAGCTGAGCATTCATGGTTTACTCAATCTAATAATGAGAAGACAAATTTTCCCAATAAACAGCTTGTCTGTAAACTTCTTGGATTTCTTGCTTGGCAAATGTATGAAATGCAGGGCTTTGAGGCCAGGCAAGCAAGTTCATGCGTTGTTTTTAAATAGTGGTTTGAACATATTTTCTTTGAATTCAAAGCTTGTGGGTATGTATGCAAATTGCGGGGACATGAAATCTGCAAGTTTGGTGTTCGGAAAAATTCCTTACCCAGATGTTTTTATGATGAATTGGATGGTTTTGGCCTCAGCTTTTAATGGGAATTTTCAAGAGGCAATTGGGTACTTTTCTTAGATGCGGGAATCTATAAATCGCTGTAATAAATTTACATTTTCATTTGTGTTAAAAGCTTGTGTTGGTTTGCTTGACTTGAATAAAGGAAAAGAAGTTCATGCTGTGGTAAATAGAATGGGATTTGCAAGCGATGTCTCTGTGGGTAATGCGTTGATTGATATGTACAATAAATGTGGACATGTCTGTGGTGCGCGCAGGGTGTTTGATAATATGGTTGACAGAGACGTTGCTTCTTGGACTTCAATGATTTCTGGGTATTGTAACATAGGAAAGATTGAGCAAGCGATTGCGTTGTTCGAAAGAATCAAATTGGAAGGCTTAGAACCAAATTCATTCACATGGAATTCGATGATAACTGGCTATGCTGTGAGAGGTGATATAAATGGAGCCTTTGCATTCCTCTCTAGAATGACTAAAGGAGGTTTAGTTCCCGATTTGGTCACTTGGAATGCTATGATTTCCGGGTTTGCTCACAGTGAACGGGCCAATGAAGCTGTGAAGTTGTTTCAGGACATGTTAGTTTCTGGTATAAAACCTAATCATGTGACAGTAACAGGAGTTCTTCCAGCTTTTGGGTTAACTGGTTCAATCCCCAAAGGTAGAGAAATTCATGGATGGATTTTTAGGACGGGGCTTGAGAGTAATGTATTCATAGCTACTGCACTTATTGATATGTACTCAAAATGTGGCGATGTTAAAGATGCGAGGAACGTATTTGACATGCTTCCCAGCAAGAACACTGCATCATGGAATGCTATGATTGGATGCTATGGGAAGCATGGCATGGTTGATTCCTCTATCGAGCTATTTGAAAGATTGCAAAAAGAACGGATACAGGCGAATGAACTGACATTCATTTCAGTTCTTTCTGCTTGCAGCTATGGTGGTTTAATTGAGAAAGGTTTGCAGATTTTCAGGTCCATGGAAGAGAGGTATGGAGTTGAGATTAGTAAAGAGCATCATAGTTGTGTTGTCGATATGTTGTGCCGTTCAGGGAGAATGTTAGAGGCTTACGAATTGGTTAAACAGACGCCAATGGAGATCACTGATTCAATATCTGGAGCTTTCTTCAATGGATGTAAGATCCATGGAAGAAGAGATTTGGCTAAAATGATGGCCGGGGAAATGCTTAAAATGGACTTGAAAAAGCCAGGTGGTTTTGTTACGTTGTCAAATATTTACGCTGGTGAGGGAGAATGGCATGAGGTTGAAAATGTAAGGAAGGTCATGAAGCAGAAGAATGTCCATAAGAAACCAGGTTTTAGTTGGGTTGACAAGAACAGGAATGAATTTGTTGGAGAAGCTGAAAAAGAAATCAAATAAGGTATGTGCGTCATAAAATATAGTAGATTCTTTCAATTCTAATTTCAGCATAGGGCTTTCTTGATTTAGATATCGGAATTGTGTTATAACATATTCAAACTAACAGAGTTTTTAAAAAAAAAAGACAAATTCTGACCGCGAATGAATAATTTCAGCATTGAATTTTTTTCCCAGAAATAAGAAACTAGAACTACCAGTTTTGTTTATGATGCTACCGTAGTTGAACTGCATATATCTTCTTAAGGGCATAAATTTTTAAATATAGAAGAGATTCATATAAAATATTTTAGGCTTTTTCACGAGGGTATACTGTTGTTCTAGTTTTAAAGCTATAACTGTTGTATAATAAAATCACTGGAGGTTAAATATAAATGAAAAATTGGTATTTATCAAACAATTTAACAAGTATATTTCAAAAATACAATAGAAATACAATAGTTCTAAACTAATATTACCTTTTTTGAAACAAGTAGTGTTCTAAAAATAACAATATTGATAATTCTATCATTCCATTGACAAGAATATCCAAATGTTACATTAAAGATTAAAATCCAATCATATTCTGTTGACTAACATAACATAGGCACATGGTTGAAAAGATTAAAATTGAACTGGTCATTCTGATGTTTGATTGCTAATTTCTGTTGTGCAACAACTAGTTGAGGACATTATCATTGCAAGCCACCACCATACATATGCATTCATTCAGAAAAGAAAAAGAAATTGTTCTTTATAAACATGCAAGTAAGCCTGTACTAAGTTATGTGATATGGTATGTACAACACACTTAAAAACATTTTTTTTTTTGTTGTTCTTTGAACTTTTCTTTATGTAATGCCTCTATTTTGTTCCTTTCTTTCCCCAAACCCTATTTTGTTTGGTCCATGGAATCTTGAATTTTTCTTCATCATGCCATCATGTGCTTAGTTTGTTTTCTCTTTTCATTTTTCATTGGTTATTGTTGTCTGTGTTTGTCTATTTTAGTTTCTTTCACCAGCGTTATAGAGCATGTTTTAAATTAAGGTGTTGTGATTGGAGATCAGTTATTGTTTTTGATTTCTAGAAATAAGTGCTTCATAGAAAAGCCGAGGGACAAGTGATAATTTTTCCTTGGAAGGAAGACAAACCCCACTTTAGCCAGTGGTTTCGGATTGATGTTGGGCCTAATACTAGTTGGGCTTGGACCTTAAAAATGGGCTTCATTATTTCTTGGAATATCTTAATTAAATTGCCCAATTTGTTTTTTTTTTTTATTTTAAAGTTTTTCTTTTATGAGTTAATTTAATTATGGAAAAAATAAAATAAAATTACCTGTATTAATTAATTAATCAAAAATTGTGGATGCAGAATATAGGGAGGGAGGACAGAGTCATTGCAGAGTTACGAGAAAAGTCAAACATTGAGCTGGAATCTTGTTTCATATTATATAAACTAACTGCCAAAACTGCATTCCTCTGTCAATTCTTGTAACGTATGCAACATGCGTTCATCGAATTGTGTACGTAATTTAATAATTTACTGCTCTTCTGTCTCAGTTTCTTCTTTGGTTTATAGTTGTGATGTGTCTATAAATTAATTGTAAATATTCAAAATCATATACCCAATTCAATTCCTTGCCCTCAATTTTTAAAAATACTGTACTGTTCTTCAATTTCTTATGAGTTTTTTTTGTTTTTATTAATACTTGATGTACAATCTATTAAAATTTGTTATATTTTAAAAGCATTTTTCCTCATGAATAACATAAGCAATGCTAACCAAAAGAAAGTAAATAACTACTTTAAAGAACTTAACACATCGTTAATCTTCTAAAACGTAAAGTACATGCAGCACACTCCTAGTTGTTAAATGATGTTTAAATGCTGAATTTAGTAGTGCAATCACGTGGAATACTATATTAGTTATAGACTATGATTATTAACGATAATTTATTTCATTATTTTTTTAATTTGATGTAATTATAATTTTTTTTTAAAAAAATAATTTAATATATATATATATATACAGACACAAAAGCACGTGAACGCGCATGTAAATATATATATATATATATATATATATATATGTATATGTATATGTATGGAGTAATGACCAGGTCCATGGCAGCGAAAGAAGCAAATTTAGTTTTATATCTATTGGTGCACGCGTATAAATATATATATATATATATATATATATGTATGTATGTATGTATGTATGTGTAGTATGTAATGACCGAGTCAAAGGTAGAGGGAGAAGCAAAATTTAGTTTGGTAAACAGATAAGGGCAGAAATATTACCATCCTTTTCTCACCCTAAATAATCAACCAAATCTTTATCTTCCTTTTCTCGCTTTATTCCTCGCTATCAATAAAATAATAATTTTATTAATTTTTTCCGACATTTTTTTTTATCTTAATAATTAACAAAAAATAATAAATATTATTTTTAAATATTCATTTCATATAATTTTTATATAATTTAATTTTATAAAATTTAATTATTTTCAAAAAATTAGTTTAATATTAAAAATAATTATTAACCGATTATTGAATAACCAAAGAGTGTTAAATAAAAGCAATAAATAATTTTATGCTATAATTTAAATTTTTTAAATATATAAAAAATATTTCATCTACCAAATAATAGAAGAATAAAAATTATTTACGTAGAATATTAATTTTTGTGGTAAATTTTTAATATAATATTAATAAATAAAAAATAATTTATATTCACGAGTATTATGTTATTGAATCTCATAAATAAATTTTCAACTAATTTTTGCTGCATTATTTCTCCCTTAAGATTTATAAGTTCATACAAATTTAAAGAATCACAATCTTTACTTTAGAAAAGATGAAGACTTGGGAGATTCAAACACAGTGGTTTGAGGTGTACAGAGATCATGTTAATAAGTAGCTGAAAATCTTTAAACTGCATAGTATCTACTTACTTACTGCACTGACAAATGTAAATTTACCAAAATAACCTGGTGCTTCAATTTTCTTGCTCAGGTTTCAGTATTCGCGGACTGCACAGCCAATCAACTAATATCTGTTAACACACATCTTCTCTCTTTAGTGCTTTGTTTTTCTCTCTCTCTGAAGTTTTATTTCATCCTGGCCATGTTTTGGAGGGGCCACAACTGTTGAAACTTGGCGTTCCACTCCATAAATTCTTCGAATCTCCATGTTTCTTGATCTGGGTATCGAGTTTCGTTTGCTTTAGATCATGGTTTGAGTCATTAAAATTTTAAAGTCTCGATTTTTTTTGGTTCAAAAGTTTTCACCTTTACTATTCCAATAATAGAGAAAACTCCATCTGGGTTTTGCTTCCTTTTGAGTTTCTTTGCTTTCTTTAACCGAGTAATGGGTTTCTTGTTGAAGATGGGAATACACTTTGTTTCGTCTCGGGTCAGTTTTCTTCATTCAATAATATTTCAATTTGTTTCTCAATCTCTCTCTATATGTTTCATGACCTGTGTTTTTTCATTGGATTATGTATTTAGAATTTGTGAGTTGTGAGGTTGGAGTATTCATTTCTATAAAATTCTTGTGTTGCCAAAAATTTGTTTTAGTGCTTCGGTTTGGATCTTGTTTTCATATATGAAGGAGATTGATTATTTTTTTGGTGGCTAATGTTACTTAAAACTTCAACAAGGGTTGGATTTCCTCATATCACGATTGCTTTTCTTCTTATCGCCTTTTCTTTAATTGGGAATTTTTTTAGCGCAAGTTACTTTGCTTTGTGATTTAACTTTTGCCTTAGATTGATGTTTCTCTGCTCTCAAGTCTGAAACTATCAAGAGGAAGCCTCTGTAAAGTTCAATCCTTTGGGCTTATATCTTCCATTTTGTGCTAGTTTATTCCTTGATTAGATGTGCTGTTCATAGAGTTTCTTGAATCCCCGTGTCTGGTTTGATTTGAACTGTAGTGAAAAGAAAAGAAATCAAATTTCCGACAATCTGTTGGAGCACGGATGATTTCGTCGGATAGCTATCCTCAGATGTTCTGTTTCAAGTTCATAAGCTCTCCTTTTGATTTTCTGTGATAATTAAATTTATATACTTGGGTTTTTGATTGATGAACAGAGGACAAACAAAGATTAGTGCTAGGGTGATGAAATATTATATTGTATCATCTTTTGCCAAGTGTTTTTTTCATTGCTGATTACCTTTTGGTTTATTAATGCTTTAGAGTTTTACTTAGATCTACTGTTGCTTGTTTTCGAATCACCCATGAGTATATGTCTCTTGTTTTTTTGATGTGTAATGTAAGATGTGATGGATGGATTGCTTTTGGTTTCGGTGCCTAAATTCACTTAACTTTTGTGCATCAATACTACTGAGTGCATATGTGCTGGAATTCAGTCTTTGAATTAGTACTAATGGAGATTGCTATCGGCTGTTAACCAACACATTTTCTTGTACATTTTTGTTTGGCAGAGAGAGTCTATATTTGGATGAGTGTTTTCTTTGGTTGAGCGTTAAGAGAATGGGTAGAGGTAGAGGAAAGGGGAAGAAGCTAACTGTTAGCAATCATGAGGACCCGGGAAGTGGAGAGGAAGAGAAAATTCCAGCACAAAAGAGAAGGGGAAGGCCACAAAAACCACTGAAAGATGATATTGAAGATGAAGAAGCGGAAAAACTAGAAGAGGAGGATGGCGAGAATGGAAAAGCCGGCACAGCAAGCAAAGATGTAAAAAGTCCCATTGCATCAGAGAACGGAAAGAAGAGGAAGCGTAACTCACAAGTTAAAGAGAAACCAGTTTCAGTCAAAGAGGAAAACGGTAATGGAACCAGATCGAGCACTGATGACTCAACCAAGTCTAATGGATTTCGGCATAATGGAAGCAGGAGGAAAAGTAAACCTCGTCGGGCAGCTGAAGCGGTTGTTGAATGCAAGTGAGGCTAAGGTTGGCTATTGTGATGGGTCTCGTCTTTTTTTGCATTGCCCGATAAATGACAAAATAGGAAGTGAGGCCTAGTAAATCTTTGGTTTCTTTTTCTTTTCTTTTTTTCTTTTTTTTTCTGCTTTTGTCTAATTTTTTGCAATTCTCGATCTTTAATTTGTTTTGAATTCATGCGGGAGTTTTTTTAGCTGATTCTGCTGGTTGTAATTTTTGATATTCATATGATTCTATATCATCACCTGTTTCTTGTATTATATGTTTTGAATGACATGCATAATCTGTTAATTATTTATCCATCATTTCGTTACGAACTAGCTAGACATGAATGAAATTATTGGCACTACAGACATCTGACTACAATCTTATGTCTCGTCATTGGTATTAGTTTTACGTCGACCTTTGCTTCTCCACAAGTTGATAGATAATTAAGCTTGCTTGTTCATTTTATAGATATTTATGATGGTTGATGATTTTGCATTACTTGAGGATTGACTTATTATGTTTGTTTGTACTCGAAGGTTCTAATCACCTTCTATTGATGTTTTCTGGAGTCTAAATAGAGATGGAAAAACAAGGATTAGAGAATATCCATAAAGTTGGATTTAAGTTATCAGTAAAGCTTTGGGGGCACGAATCATGGAGATTCTTATGCTGCATACTCTAGTTGTACTGTTGACGCTGTTTATGATTGTATTTTGTTCTGTGTAAGAGTTCTTTACTTACCTTCCAAATGCCTTAAAGAGTGGCTGAAGAGAATTTGAGTAAGAAAAGAGATGAATGACATCAAATTTTCTTGCTAATGTTTTCAAAAGTTTGGTTTGCTTTTATATTTTTCCATTTGTCTTTGTTCATCTCTGATATGTGTGTGTATATATATGTATGTATGTGTGTATATATATATATATATCCCATAAGCATACAAAATAACTTTACAAGTCGCCTTCCTTTTCATGTTTATACTGAATCTGCTTATTTGCGGATTTTCATTTGAGTTGTATCTCTTTTGCCATCAAAGATATCAACTGTATGCGCCCTGAATTTGATTGCTCAAATTTAGTTTAAATCATTCTGTCTTCATTTTTCCATACTCTTCTAAATCACCATTTCTTGCAGACAACAAATTTAACCGTTAGCTCTCGCGTCTTGTAACTGTTAGCTCTTGACTATGCTGTTCTTGTAGTGTACATGAAACTCCTTGCTAATATAATCTCGTCAGTTGATATAGATATAGCTTTTAAGCGGCATGCAGCAAATTTGAACTGCATGGTTTGCTTCTTTGTGTGTTGATAGTTATCTTCAGATTAGTTGATTGAAATACACTGTATAGAATCAGAATATGTTATCCCAGCAACTCATTTAGCTGTCATATTACTCCCACCCATTCATGCTGTTGATGGCGTGTGCTGGACGGACAATGTACGCAACTTTCTTTTGTCGGTTGCCTAACCGTGGCTTTTTCAAGACAGCCAGCAAGCTTAGCTGGGTTGTTTTAGCTGCTGTGGTCACCTTTCTTCTGCTGACTGGGTTGCTTGAGCTCTCGCAATTGACATGGAGTTGGCTTAAATATGTGACCTCAAGTTTGCTTATCTATATAAATTAAGTAAATGGGCCAGATCTTGATGATTGTGGGCTAAGTCCGGAATTCCCTTTTATGTCATCATGGATTGCTGGCTCTGAACCAGAGTTGGGCCTATATTGTGAGCTTTTACGATTTGAGATTTTCCCCTAAGTGTACACAAAAAATTTCTTGACTCCATTTTATCTGGGCCATTTGTTAGAACGATTGCCATTAGAGACTGGTAGCAGCGTGGATATTTTTAAAATTATATTCTTATTTATTAAAAAATTTTAATATTAAATTCATACTAAATTTATAATAAATTTAATATTTTATCAGTAAATTTATTTAAATAAATTTTTAATAATTATTAAATCTATGTAGACATTTACGAATATTTAATGAATTTTTTTTAATATTTTCAAATTATACTTATAATATTATTAAATATTAAATTTGAATTTATAAATTATCTAATCAAAATTTTTATCATTAATTTAAAATAAAATACATAATTCACATAAAATATTTAGTACGTTTAATATAAAATATAAATTATTCACAATAATTTTATAAAAAATACATAATTATTTATAAATTTTTAAATAAAAAATCAGAAATTCAAAACAAAAATTTTTCGACTTTAAATCTAATATAATAGCTACCAAGTTCACATATTCATTTAATTTATTTGTAACTATCATTTACTCAATATGAATCTTATAATAATAAATAAAAAATTAAAAATTAAACATCTGCGAATATTTGTGTGGATATTTATAAATTTTTATTCATATTTGTATTAGTTTCAAATTTATTATAAATTTTTATTTTTTTTCTAAATTTGTCTCAAATTTCTAAAAAATATACCAAATTCATCCAATAATAAGTAGATAATGATGAATTTGTGGATAAAATTGATATCCCTTTATTGCTATAGTTCACAAAATTGAAGATTGTACTGTGTAAAACAAGTGCCAGCATTCGTATAGTTAGTTAATTTCAAAATCTATGAGTATCTATGATATTAGATTAAAATATAGGGGTATATTTGATAATATCCCTTACTTAACCTATTAGTGAAAAGAAAAGAAAAATGATAACTTTTGAAATTTATAAGAGGGCGCGTGAGTTCCTGCGGCGGCGCCGAGTGGTGCTGAGCACTGCGGGGGAGCATAGCGGAAAAGAATACTGACGAAGAGGCTCCTAAGAAAAGACCCCAGGAAAACAATCATAAATTAAAGGTTTCACTTTCCCAATTTTTTCTTCGAATTTTAGTCAGGGCAAAGAAATTTCACCACTGAACTGAATTGCTTACTCTGTTGCAGGAAGTGGGAATCGGAAAAACATCAAAAACCCTAACACAACTTACAAATTCTGACAACAAATCTAGGGCATTGATTACTTACATCTTTTTTCCATATGAGAATTTATGAAATTTATATTGAATTAGTTTTTGTTTTGTTTGTTGTACAAGTTCAGCAACGTTTTCCAAAATCTAAATCGAAGAATGTTATTAACATGGTAGAACCAAGACGCTCTTCTCGCGCTTGTAATGGCAGAATCATGTATTTAGATGTGCACATCAGGTCCACATACTAGAACTCTTCTCTTCAGGGCCTCCACCTGGGTAAGTTAATAGGATGGGAAGGGAAAATTTTGAGCACCTCAGACAAAAAAAAAAATGTTTTGGCAACTTCTAGGGAACCAAGTTCTCCAAAATGAACTCAGTTTGGAATCAATTTTGTTCATCCTGTATGTAGAGTAGGTGGCTGGTCTAAATACTAGTTTAAAGAAAAAACAAATATTAGAACTAAAGAACGTCTATAACTCAGCTAAAAATTCTTATTATTCTGCCAATACCGACCACCCATAAGCTGACTAATCTTTATTAAGAAAAAGATCTGTAGATAAATTACATTCGGAAGTCAACTGCAGTTTTCCGACTTAAACAGACCATCCTAGTTCTTAAGGGGAAGCATGTTATGGACTGAGAAAGTCTGTTGGAAATTTTTTTACATGTTTATGCACATTATATAGAAGTTGGATGAAGATACATGTAGGTGATATTGGTTACATACAGTCTGTAAAACATGCATGTTTACGCGTATTATGTAGGAGTCGGATACCGATATATGTTCCATTGGTACCGCAGATACACACAATCAGGGCATCTTCTCTTTCATGCCAATAACATAATTCCTATGTTATTGGTAAGGAAGAATTTACTCGAGGTGCAAAAAGGACAACAAAGAGGCAAGAAGCATGACTGGCAAGCAAACCATGCACATGAGAATGAAGAAACATCAATTCCTCGAGAGCTCCAGCCATACAACTGTATGGAGAGCGGAGGAATAAAGGATGTAGACCCAGCAGAAATGAATGAATCTGCTTGCAGAAAACTTCAAAAGAGATGTAAATCAGCCAATCACACTATATCGGCGAAGGTGTTATTAGTTGTGGAAAAGAATAAGCTTGCTTCTCTCAGGTCTACAAAGAAACCTGCTCCAAAGATATTCAGAAAGAAAAAATAGAGAAGTAGGGGAAGGACATTTTTAAGACTTCTCCGTGTAAGCCATCGGGAAATTGTGTGCATAGTTTAGTTGCTTTCTCATATCTAAAAAGAGAAGCACTTTTCTAGCTACTTGTAGTTTGCTAATTTTAACCCGTTGACCTCTGTAAACATTAACTTCCGCATTGTCTCTGTTATCCAATTTTTTTGTTTTCCTGATTTATCTTCATCCGGTAAAGAAAATGATTATTTTTGCTGAAGTTATGTGTTGGCATTAATGCTAGTGACCTCCTTCTAAGTATTCGTCGACGCATTAGTGGGACTTATGGCTTATGAAGGCACACGTGACACTGACAACCCAACCCATCAATATAGTCTACAGGAACTACATTGCAAAGGACTTCAGATCTGCCACAACATGTATAAAGGTGGGGCGATCTAAAGTCCGTGCCCGGCCAGTTACCAATCTTGAAATCAGAACGAGTATCGGGTTTGAGTCCATAGGTGTCGTTGGGGGAGATTGTTAGTATTTATGATAGCAACCTCTATTGGGAGGTACACCCGTGACATCATTTATGAACTCGTAACTGAGCATACACAATTGAAGGGGGTCACACGTGGCATCATTTGTGAATTCATTACTTGGCATACACAATTGAAACTGATAATTTGATAACGCCCTTCATCTGTGAACTCATAACCGAACAACATAATAAACAATATATAAATTTCTGATGAGAAACCAGAGCAGATCAAAAGCAAAAATGCTGATGAAGAAAATGACATCCCAAATCTGAAATCAAATGCCTTTTACGTTCCTGAGTTATGGCAATTCAAAGTTATGGTGTTCTACTTCTCTTGTTTCTTCTTGACTCCATGGCTAACTCTAAATCTAATGAACCGAGCAATGATAATTCATCGATTACCAGGAAAAATTTTCCTGAGGAATTCATTTTCGGGACAGCGTCATCAGCCTACCAGGTGAAATTTGCTCTTGGTTTTTGGATGATTTGTAGAGTTGCTTTTCCTTATTTTTTATTTTTAAATCAAATGTAAAATAATATTGAAATTTGTATGTAAAATAGTTATAAATATCTTATTAAATAGGAAAAAGTAAATATGCAATGAAATTAATGCAATTAAACGAGAACTAAAGTAAGGAAATACCTTAAACAACTGCCAAATTTTTTTTTTTTTCATTTTCTCAGTATGAAGGTGGGGCTAATGAAGGAGGCAGAGGACCAAGCATTTGGGACACTTTCACTCACATTAATGGAGGAGGTAATTAAGAATCTAATTTAATAAAAAAAACAATTCCTTTATTTCTAACGGGAAAATTTGTATGGTGAAATGACAGTCAAGATTAGAGATAAGAGCAATGGAGATGTGGCTGCTGATTCATATCATCGCTATAAGGTAATTGATATTATTATTTTTAAGGATTATTAGTTTCCTCTTCTAATTTTATGTTGCAGGAAGATGTTGCACTGTTGAAAGAAACAGGATTTGATGCTTACAGGTTCTCAATTTCATGGACCAGAATACTGAAAAGTAAGATTCATAATTCTAATTCTATGTAATTCAATAACACATTCCTAGTTATTACATTGAGTACGTTCCCATAACTATTTTCTTCTGTTTTGTTCACAAAATAATGTAAAACTCTCAGATGGAAAGCTAAGTGGGGGTGTGAACGAAGAAGGAATCTCATACTACAACAACCTCATCAATGAGCTCTTAGCCAACGGTAACACTATATCTTGATTATTATTTTTGTACAATTTCCAATATCAAAATAGCATTAATTTCCTTATAATTTAATCTAAAACAAGAATCAACATCTAAATCTTTTCAATTTTTGTTAATTTTTACTTATTAGAATATTAAAAAAATAATAAAAAATGAAGTTAAAATAAAATTTTAATCTTTATTTTTGCTTATACTTACGTGTTACTAAATTCTTAAAAATTAAATGATAAAAAAGACAAAGAATCATTGTCCTTTAATCTAATAACTGAATTTGCATTTGCTTACAGGCTTACAGCCCTTTGTGACTCTCTTCCATTGGGATCTTCCCCAAGCCTTACAAGATGAATATGGAGGATTTTTAAGCCCCAAAATTGCGTAAGTGAGAACAATATGTGTGTGTTATCCTTTAACATTTTAGGCGTGTGATTAATGTGTTTATATATATATATATATATATATGCGCCCTCTTACAGGGATGATTTTCGAGACTACGCAGAGATTTGCTTTGAGAAATTTGGCGATAGAATAAAGCATTGGGTCACATTGAATGAACCATGGAGCGTTAGCATACAAGGCTATTTAAGAGGAAGCCATGCGCCTGGTCATTGTTCTGATCGTAAAACTTGTGCTTCTGGAGATATGGGGAGGGAAGTGTATGTGGTGTCCCATAACCAGCTTCTTGCACATGCAGCCGCTGCATATCTCTACAAAGAGAAATATCAGGTAATTAATTCAATCCTTAGATCAATATAATCCTCGTTGTTGATAAGATGCAATAATGTCGTTTTATCGTTGTAACTGTTAAATTCTGATGCCAAGACAACTAATACTAACAACCCACTCAATTATAGTACCATCACATTCTTCTAACCAATGTGTGCAGGCAACTCAGAAAGGTACGATAGGCATATCATTGATCTCACACTGGTTCAAACCAGTTACTGATAAAGGGGAAGACCAAAAAGCCAGAGACCGAGCTCTTGATTTCATGCTTGGATGGTAAGTATTCATTACTTAAGTACTTGTCAACCATTTTCCTAATATTTATATATTCTTTTTGCAGGTTTTTGGAGCCACTGACAGAAGGTGACTATCCGAAAAGCATGAGATCTCTTGTTGCAGATCGATTACCAAAATTTTCCACAGAGCAATCAGATATGCTGAAAGGATCCTTTGATTTTATTGGCTTAAACTACTATACTGCTCAACCAATAAAGGCAATAGCTAAAGTTTCAGAAGAAAACTACTACAAAGATAGTCAAGCTGATATTGTGTGTAAGTAGAGAAATATTCAAAACTTAAAGCTGTGGTTACAAGCTCCTTCGAATGATTCCACCTACACTAACAATATTATTAATTCTTTTTTTTTCTCTGTTTTGTATGTAGTTAGTGCTCCTCTTGGTCCAAAGGTAGTATAATATTTTCTTCAACCCCTTCTTATTTTGTCATTTTGCAATCTTATTTTCAAGTAATTCTTGAAAATAAAACCTGAAAGCAACAATTTGTATGCATTGCAGGTGGGAAGCTGGATCCAGTTATATCCAAGTGGACTTCAAGATCTCTTGCTTCACATAAAGACAAAGTACAATAATCCACTAATATATATTACTGAAAATGGTAAGTGCATTGTTATTATTATTATTATTATTATTATTATTATTGAATATTGACAAAGAAAATGCAAAGAGGACCCAAATTTTACATGGTTCGGCTTTGTAACCTAAATCCGCGGGTAAAGATTAAAAAAAAGGAACAAAAAAAAGGAGACATTTCAACTAACAAATGGAGAGCTTACAAACATTGGAAACAGTCACTCAAAACCCAAATATCCAATGCACCCTTTATACTCACTCTCAGTCAAGGAAACTCTGTAGCTTTCAACTCTTAAATTTCTCGTCAAATGCCGCACACATATTGATTTTAAGAATCCTTGCTATATATAGGCAAAAGAAGCCATGAATTTGGCAACAAACAACTACCAAGTTAATTCTAAAAGTCCTATTGGGCAAACTAGATTGTTGGAGTAATTCCAGTCAATATTTTTACATATATCTAAACTTTATAAAACAAAAATTTAAGGTGAATCAATGTTGTTTAGAGCTATATAGGTGTTGTTTTGTATCAAATCAGTATTGTTTTAGTTTAAAATGAGTAAGTGTCCGAAATCATTTGTTTAAGGAGATTGATTTGCCTACATACTTAGAACTCCTTATAATTTCTTGAGTAACTGGCAGTATTTTGCAGGAGTTGATCAGAACAACACATTACCACGCAAACAAAGTCTTGCTGACAACATTAGAATCGATTACCATTACAGGCATCTTTTTTACCTTCAAAATGCGATCAAGTAAGTACTCAACAAGAATTAATCTCTCCTTTTCTGGTTAACTGTAAGACCTGAATATTGTATAGGACTTTAATTCATTTTTGGGTGTTATAGGTATGGCGCCAATGTAAAAGGATATTTTGCTTGGTCATTATTAGACAATTTCGAATGGAATGATGGTTACAAATCGAGGTATGGTATTTTCTATGTGGATTTCCAAAATGGGCTCAAAAGGCAACCTAAAGATTCTGCCCACTGGTTCAAGAAATTTCTTCAGAAATAGCTGAGGGAAGATTTTATGACTTTTCTGGTGGATTAGTTCTACACAGATAATGCATTTTATTGATGCTTATTGTGGATATGGTAATGTTCTGCAATCCTTTCAAGAAATAATCCCTTAAAGAAAAAGAGTGATAAGTGCACTATGTTCTTCCCTTTTTGGTTTATTTGTCTGTTTCTTCCTCTTTTTCCTCCTGCTTTTAAAAAGCTTTAAAAGGTGGGTCTAGATGTCAAATTGAATATAATCAAACTCACTAAATCTTGCAAGTAAAATTTATTGTCAGGGTTCAAACTTAATGACCAATAAATTCTAAGAGAGAATGTATGAAGATTGAATCTTGCTTACAAAAGGTCAACTAAACATGCAATGAAAACATTCTTACATCAAGATCAAGGTTTGCAATGACATGGCCGATTTATGTTAATAGGTGAAATAGCTTTCTCCCAAAACTTGAGAATTTTGACTTTGCAAGGGCATTTCGACAAGAAATGGAGCAAACATCATAGGTCTTCGTTTGCTGGCATTGATGTAATGCAAGAAATTAAGTCCAAGAAAGATCAACAAAAATAACTATGAAAGTATGCTTAAATCATGATCAATATTTGCAGCAACATGACTTGGCTTTTATTGTCAAAATTCTAGTGTTAAATTTTTTTCAAGATAGCTATAACTGTGAAGTTTCATGAAACAATATCCAAGCATGACTACCAAAATCTTTTGACTTTGACCCGTATTACATATTATTTACTTTATTGAATAAAAATTTTGATATGTGTAATAATATTATTATTATTGTTTTTAATCAATAAAAGAATCAAATATAACCTTATGACGGCACCACAACTGCAATACAAGATGAGGACTTGTAGGGCAACCCATTACAAGAGCACGTGCCCACTTATCTCCCAATTTTAATTCCAACTCTGAGAGGAAAATAAATTAATACCTCCAAATTCCAATTAATCTGATCTTAAAAGCATAATGACTATCAGTTAATTTTCAATTATTGTTATATATTTTCTGTACTTAAAACATATATTATATGTCATATTTTGTCATATAATCATAATTATAATTAATTAATTTTAAAAATAAATTTTATATGTGCTAGAATTGTATTAATGAGCATATTTATATTTATATTTATATGATTAAAATATTGTTTCACCTGTATTAATTTGAATTCTGGTTTATGCCTTAAAATTTGTGTTGTACTGCTATGGGAGTGGTATTCCAGCTGGCGGCTTCAAGGGGGCATGATTCCACCATTTCGTTAGCTGCTTCCAGCTAGCTTAGAGGAGAGGCAGCATTTGCATTGAAAATTAGAGAGAGAGAGAGAGAGAGAGAAATGGCCAAGAATTTCTATTGAAATTCTGAAAGGTTCAATATAATATGTTATTTGTCCTTTTCCATACCATTTTTTTATTAAATCTTTTTTCTACATATAAAGACAATAGAGATAGCAAACTATTGCAACCAAACACAGTTATGGCAATTCAAACCAATTTCTTCTTTGCTCCCCTCTTTCTTCTTTGCTCAGTGATCAGTATTAGCAGCACTGTAGCTGTTGTTAAACCCATTAATTATGACACTGCTTTTTTCAATAGAAGTAGTTTTCCTTCTGGCTTCATTTTCGGTACAGCATCCTCAGCTTATCAGGTAGATCATAATAATTTGTCTAACTAGAGAGATTTCATTTGCTATTCATAAAAGCCAGATTGGTTGTTGCATATATGATTGTGTGTTAATTTATTCATTTTGTCAGTACGAAGGGGCAGCAAACGAAGGCGGTAAAGGACCAAGCCTGTGGGATGCTTACACTCACAGATACCCAGGTATCTCTCTCTTTTTCCTTTTCATTCTGTCAGAATTCCAATCTCAAGCCTCTTAAATCGTCTATCTCTCTCAAGCATTTCTTGCCTGGATCGGGAATTGCCAAATGATGTTGGTCAGGATATAAGTGTCAATTAGTTGTATGAAATTGTTAGATAATAATTAGGTTTTACCCTCTTGATGTTTTAGTTTACCATGGCTTAAGCACCATAATATCTCACTTACAATTATTTCTGTATGTTATATCAGTTGCAATAGAAATAACTTCCATTTATTGCATACGAAATTTACAGAACTGAATTTTTTTTTTGAAATATTCAAAAGAAGGCGGTTTTTATTGAAACACAGGGTGCGAAATCCATTGCCTTTCATTTCCGGCATTGCAGAGAAAAAAAAAATACCAATAAGCTGTAATGGTCTTGGGACAGCTAAATTGATTTAAAATTAAAGCTTAAATTTAATTAATATATTTTTTTTTAATTGGGAGGAGATGACTGGACTAGGCCAAGAACTGAGGCAGCTGCCAATAAGGACTTCTTCTTTTTTTCAATTTGAATTGTCAAATCTGTGTCCACGCATCTCTTCGTAAAAACATATGGTGGACATAATTTTGCCTGTACTTCCACCCTTTTGTTCGATGAATTTGAACTCCACTTTGGATGCTTAGAGATTTACAAATAAATAAAGGAAAATTGGTTGTTTCAGCAGATTCTAACTGAGTGATGATGTTGTCTAAAGCATATTACTAATTAATTGAGTTTATATATATATATATATATTAATTTATAGTCAAAGTTGTATTTTGGAAGCTTTCTAAAGCTTGATTTAAAAATTAGATCAGAATATTTTAATTTGATGCTGCCGGCAGACACCAAATATGGACAATATTGACCATTTGTTTTTGCATGTCGAAACTCAAAGCCAAATGCTTGAAATTCGAATAAACCAAAAATTTCTTGGATAAGCACTCTGAATTTGAACTTAATTTTTTTAATTACATACTAATGTTTTCATATTTATTATAATAATAATAATAATTTCATTCTTACAATTTAATTTTTCATGATCAACATCAGCAATTCTGTTAAGAATGGACCAGAGAGTTGCTTCTTGAATATTCAAAAATGGGAAATCCATTGCTATTTTATATGATTGGCATTTCCGATCCCTTCATTATCCCCAAACTACAAAGTCAAAATTGTTCTTTTATGGTTGGCCATGCTATGATACCTTTAAATGTGTTTTATATTTTTTATAATATTAATTCTTAAATTTTTGTTATAATCCAAAATTTTCATTATATTTTAAAAATATTTTCAAATGCAATTCATAAGTTAAGAAATTACAATA
Source organism: Swietenia macrophylla (assembly GCA_032401905.1). Lineage (NCBI taxonomy): Eukaryota > Viridiplantae > Streptophyta > Magnoliopsida > Sapindales > Meliaceae > Swietenia > Swietenia macrophylla. Next base: position 684,651 of record CP135565.1, read on the forward strand.
AAAAAAAAGTTAATTATAGTAAATCTATGTTGAAGATGGCATAATTTTGATGTCAAAGCCTTATAATTATATTAATTAAATAGGAAAAATTAAAAGAAATATCTTTTACATATATGTTATTTTAGATTAATTTTTCATAATTAAAAAGATATATATATGGTGAACTCGCAGGGAAAATAATAGATGGCAGCAACGGAGACGTGGCTATTGATTCATATCATCGCTATAAGGTATGATTGGTATTGTTTTCCTCTTATTTTCTTTTTTTTTTAAATTAATTAGATGGATTTTTATAATTTTTTTAATATTTTGTTTGGGTAATATATATTCTACATTTTAGGAAGATGTTGGAATTATGAAAGAAATGAACCTAGATGCCTACAGATTTTCCATCTCGTGGTCTAGGTTACTGCCAAGTAAGCAGACAATCTTTTTATTATTAATATTGTTGTTGTTGTTGTTGTTGATGATGATGTTGATATTGTAAAATATGATAAAAAAAAATGTTTTAATTTCATTATTGTGCCTTAGACGGAAAGCTGAGTGGCGGTGTGAACAAGGTAGGAGTCAGATACTACAACAGTCTCATCAACGAGCTTCTAGCCAATGGTCAGGATCCAATGCCAATGTATCTTTATTATCTCTTGTTTTTATTTAATGCATTTGATCAGTGACAGTAACGATACACACAGACAGTTGATTAAAATCTTTAAATTTTGATTTAAAATTAAATTTTTAAATTTAATACTAATTATATATTATTGTTTTCTTTTTAACCCGACATTCCTGCATTTAGCTAATTATATTTTCTTGCAATATTGAGTTGCAGGTATACAGCCATTTATAACTCTCTTCCATTGGGATACTCCCCAGACTTTAGAAGATGAATACGGTGGTTTTTTAAGTCCTCGCATTGTGTAAGTAATGCATTACTAATTAGTGTCTAAAGTTGTCCTATTATAAATTCATGATTAATTACCAATCAATTTAGAAGCAAAAATTTACCTTAATAATAAGATTTAACGATAGTATTTAAATACTCTAATTAAAAATGAAAAAACCTTGTTATGTTTTTAAGCATCAATTATGGTTTTTGTTAGTCTTCTACGAGTTCTAAGTCTGTCATAACAAATTGAATGCTTGTTTTGCAGGAATGATTTTCAGGACTATGCAGAAGTTTGCTTCAAAGAATTTGGTGATCGGGTTAAACACTGGATTACACTGAATGAGCCATGGAGTTACAGTAGTGGGGGATACGCCTCCGGTTTACTGGCGCCGGCACGATGTTCCGATTGGCAAAGGTTAAATTGCACCGGCGGAGATTCTGCGACCGAGCCATATTTGGTAGCACATCACCAGCTTCTTGCTCATGCAGCTGCAGTGCATTTGTACAAGAAGAAATATCAGGTTCCCCTCAACATATCCAAATGTAGTTCTAAATTCTTTATGGGACAATAACATCCAGATTCCTGTACTTTTATGTTTTCATATAAATAATAGTCTTGTTTAATGAATGGATGCGATTTTAAGTAAATGTTGTATGATTTGTGCAGAGAACTCAAAAGGGCAAGATTGGGATTACACTGGTATCAAATTGGATAGTACCATACTCCTCTGCAAAGCACCACAAAAATGCTGCACAAAGAGCCCTGGATTTCTTGCTTGGGTGGTAAGCATTATAACTATTACATATAAAATTCCTCAATTCATTCATATAATCTTCACACTGACTTCTTAAAGCACGTGGGATAAAGATAAAGATAATCCTCATTAATAGTAGATACAAAATCAAAATTATAAACTTAAATTTAAATTTTTTAATTGTTTAAATTATTGATATTTACATAATATTATCATTTTAATATAATTAAAAATAAACAATGATATTTATGAGAATCATTGTTATAGTTCAAAATAGAAAAGACATCGCTTGAATGAAAATTACTTCATCAACCATTATGTATGAGAATTAAGAGACTGAAAAATTCATTTCCACTGTCCAAAAAAAAAAAGTTGGAAATGTGTGATGTGTGATATTATCAAATAAGTTGCATAGTCTTACCTACCTAAGACACATCCAAATGTAATGGTCAATGCAAGCGATCAATAATTCACTTACTTTTTTTTTTTTAGGTTTATGGACCCAATAACAAATGGAGACTATCCACATTCCATGAAATCTCTTGTTGGAAACAGATTACCAAAATTCTCAAAGGAGGAATCAGAAATTCTGAAAGGTTCATTTGATTTTCTGGGATTAAATTACTATACTTCTAGCTATGCAGCCTATGCACCTCAGCTTAGATCTGGAAAGAAAAGCTATTTAACAGATCCTCTTACCAATCTTTCAAGTAAGCACAAGTAAATTCATTCTCCTTCCTACATCAATTTGTCAGTAATTCCACTTTAGCAAGAATAAATTGGATTTTTAATTACTTTTTGGCAGCTTCACGTAATGGGATTCCAATTGGACCAAAGGTGATTAATTCATCACTCTTTGTCGATCAATTTAATTTCAACAGTTAATTATTAATTTCCTTTTTCGATTAACAATTTTGGATATATATGTAAACGCAGGCTGCTTCGGATTGGCTCTTTGTGTATCCAAGAGGAATTTGGGATATCTTGCTTTATACAAAGAGAAAATACAATAATCCACTCATTTACATCACCGAGAACGGTATGATCTTAAAGTTTCTCTTCTTTATTGTTGCATAAAGCGATCATGGTGATAAGCATAGACAATATCTCATACAAGATTAAAAAAAAAATGCCATATATGATATGATGTATTACTGAATGATTGTACTAAACTTTTATATATTTTAATTATTGTTCCCACAATTATTATAGTAAGTGAATGTTAGGGGATTCCTTGCACTTTGCTCATATTATGGTAACATGATTGAATCATTTTCGATCCAAAGGCTTTGAATTTTGAAGCTTGATAAATTCTTAAATATAATTTTAAGTCTAATATTGAATTAAAAAATAAATAATAAGATATAATCAATCTTTAACTTGTATCTTAATTTTAAATCAAATTTTGAATACCCCAATTAATTGTCTGTGTCAACAATTTAGGATTACCAATTTCGAAGAGATAAAAAAAAAAAGCTATCTAATTATTAATCAAGGAAATATTATAGTTTATTAAATGTTTATTTGACATAATTAATTTAATATATGCTGTTACTTTGTAGGGATTGATGAAGTGAACGATGGCAAATTATCATTAGAGGAAGCACTTGTAGACAACATGAGGATTGATTACTACTATCGTCATCTTTATTTCCTTCAAAAAGCCATCAAGTATGTGCACAATTCACAACTTTCTTTATATATGCTTAGCCAATAATTTATTGTACAAACATAAATTTTCTTTCGTGGCAACGTTCACACCTTATAAAATTTAATTTTAATGTTATACACCAACGTTTGTTATGAATATTTTAATTAAAAACTGCTCGTGTAATTAATTATAGCTCAATTTTTATTGGCTTTCAATTTTCTTTTGTTTATATTTATTTGTAGGGATGGAGTTAAGGTGAAGGGATACTTTGCATGGTCATTGCTGGACAACTTTGAGTGGTTTGCAGGTTATACCGTGCGATTTGGGATTAATTACGTCGATTATAAAGATGGATTGAAGAGATACCCCAAACTCTCCGCTCGTTGGTTCAAAAATTTCCTCAAAAAATAGGAAGAATAAATTATAATTGTGTTCGATATATGATCTTTTATGAATATAGTTTCACCTAGTCTAACGGATTTCTGTTACAAATAAGTTCAATAAGATCAGGAATTGTTCATATGACTAAGTTCTCGTAATTGGGAGAATAATCCCGAAGCTTATTTGAAGATGGAGAATTATATAAAATCCTAAACTCTTGCAATCCCAAAATTATGACCACATTATTTGATGCATTAGCATTATTCATCCGAAAATTCAAACACATGACATCCAATTTCATAACAATTTCTGGATAAAAATGCTGTATGGTACTCCTTTCTCTGTCACGCCATGTCTCGAAAATGGCTTCAAGAGCTCATTCGGCACCATTCCTGTTCCTCAATTTCATATTTTTATTTCTTTCATCAGTGATTCCTTCAAGCTCAATCATTCTGCTCCTGAACTTTTCAAATGCAGCTTTTATTACTGGATCTCCTCTTCCCCCGCACCACCCCAACCACACCCACCCCCCCGCAATGCTGGATCCATTTGCTTCCCTAAATACTCCTCATCCTGCGAATGTGTCGATAATACGTCGGGGACAGCCATTGCTTTAGTAGCTTGGAGCTGTGTGGGGAAGCATTTCAGAAGTGAATGCTGAGGCTTTTCCGGGTATAATTTCAAATCTTCTTCAGAAACTGGCTCTTCAGTTGGCATGTTTATTCTCGCAATAGTTGGCCTGTTAGGGAAAATATCCTGCATATTCATATTGGGCAAAGTTTATGTTGGAGGTTCCACAATGTCGCCCCAGCCAATGACTGTTTCTCTTTTGTGGAATGTCAAATGTTATAAAAGATTTGAATTGTACTCTCCTAACACTAATTGGTTTTGGAAGAAATGGTAATTTTCTCAACAGCCCAATAAATAGTATCAAAACTAGGAGGTCATGGGTTGAGTCTCGAGAGTGTGATGCCACAATGCCATTCCCTCTCAACGATTGTTTCTCTTCTGTAGAAGTTCCAGAGACTCTGGAGAGAGTTTGATGTCAAATGCCAAGTTGTACTTTCTTAACACTGATTGATTTTGGGTGGAATAACAACTCAACGATCCAACAGATTACACTTGCATGGTGACCAGATGCTAGCCAAACGATAGTTGTGATTATCTCAATCAAATCTTTAGGGGTTTTCAGAACTAGCCAGCATGATTCATCCTTTATGTCGGCGTGTCCAACAGTTCGGATTTCATTCCACGATGCTTGGGGCTCTGTATCAGATTCCACAAGGCTTGGATCAGAATAGCAGTTATGAACATAGTCATTTACCTATTGTTTAAGGGCAAACAAGATGTCAAGACCGACATTGGCGTAAGGATAGTCCTCAATTGTTAGCTTTAGGCCGAATGGAGAACTTGAATCTTCAACTGCAATTCCTCTAAGTAACTATAATAAATAAATGATCGTAAGTTCAGTTAACTTGTATCTTAAGGCTAAAGAAATCTTCTATACAAAGGAGAGAGTCTCAGATTAAAATTTTGAAAAGCCAAAATGTCAAAGTAATGAAAATGGAGGCACTGAATTCTATCAAATTAAGGCTTAGAACAATAAATTAAATGGGTGTGCGGTGTGCTATGTTATCGTACCCTCATTTCATAAAATTTTATTAATTTATTTACTTTAAAATTAATTATTAATAATAATTATGATAAAGATAGAGAAAATTCAAAATACCTAGTAGTAGTCTTAATAAACAAAGAGCATTTATTTGATGAATTACCTGCTAATAAGGTCATTAGGCAATATCTGATGGTCAAAACGCCAAAGTTGGTCATAGGCAACAGAGCTGAGCTCCTTAGGAGTATTTTAAAGGTGAGAAAATGGTTTTAATGATACCCCCAGCATCAATATGATTTCCTCGAGCCAAAGTATTGATCTCCATTGTGTACCTCAAATGAGGTTGCAGCAATCTATTGATTGGATGCATTGCGCTGAGTTGCCGTTTTTTGCGATTGCGCAAGGTTCTGCGAAACAGTGAGTTCTTAACCTACAAAAACATGACACAATTAATAAGACAACGGCGCTAGAATTTGGATGAATTGTAGAGGGAAATGAACGTATCAATGACTAATAAGCTGATAACAGCCAGAATTATGAGCAAGGACTTGGACTTTGGCTAGTCTCCTAAGCCAGCATTCTGTATAGTGCCAACAGGGTGAAAACACTTGCTTCCACTGTGGCAGACTATCCATTGGTAACCGAGTTAGCTCATAGACTACCCGAAATGGTTGTTTAGATCATCCTTCTTGTTACTTGCGTGAAATACGACCAGTTTTCGAGATCATAGACTAAGCAAGGACCACGGAAAAATTCTAGTTTTATGCTGATTCATTTTGATTAAGTTTGGGAACAAGGCAATGCAATTTTTAATCCAAATCTGATGCTTGATAAAATAGCTAATATTAATTGTTAGAGCTTAATATTATTGATTGGGCCCTTGCCTGTAAACTTAAGTTTTTGAATCAAGTGTTGACTTATATGTATCATAGTTGGTAGATCAAGTGATCCTTCATTTAAATCCACCTTGGTGCTTATAAGTACTGAAAGCACAGCGAGGGGTAGTTAAATAATTAAAACCTGCCACTGAGGCTAGGCTGGCTGACAGATTTCTGGGACAAAAAAAATTACTGAAGTTCTCCACTTGTATTTACAGCATCTCTTAGAAAAATATAAATTAAATATTCAAAAAAAATTATGCTTTTCTTTAATCTTAAAATGCAATAAATAAAATATTTAGTCACAATTAATTTTTAATAATTTATTTTTTGAATAATTACAATTTTAAAATTATGTTATCTCAATTTAAACTTATATTTATGCTTATTTTTAGGTCATTAATTAATTTCTTTAATTATTTTTTGATAAGGACATTTCAATTTGTCTCAAGTCATTGATTAATTAAGTATATTTATCTTTTAATTTAATATGCTTTTAGATTAAATAAAAAATAGTTTTTTTTGTGTTTTTGCTAAATATAATAATTTTGAATAACTTTTATTAAATTTTTTTTAAAAAAATATCTCTATTCAATTAATTTATTAATATCAAATTTATATTAATATATTTTTTATTTTGTGTATGAGTGAATATACATAAAATATATTTTTTTGAAGTATAAAGGTGAAAAACAAAAAAGTTAAAGTGTTGATTCAGATTTTACTTATTTTTTAAAAATAAATTAAATATTATATTTAGATTTCAAGCAAAAAGAAAAAACAAACATATTATTCAGATTCATGCATTAAAAGCCTCTTTACTCATAAAAAATTCAAATTGGTAGTTAAAAAAAGAGTATTCAAAAAACAAATATTTATAACATGGGACAATAACATCAATTTCACATCAATTTAGATAGAGAAAAATTATATTTTTAATATTATTTTTACAACAAATAGTGATCAATTAGATAATGAGATGGGTAATTAGTTAATTTCAAAAATTAGAAAACTTATTTCCAATCAATAAATTCCACATCATTACGGAGTAAACTAGAAAGTTTTAAATTCTATTACTGATTATTAGGATTCGTCTCTTCTTTTTTTATTTTTTTAAATGAATTGTACCATCACATATTTAAGATATTTCTCAATTTATTTTTTACCAGTAATTTTACGGTTACATTTATCTTGATTGAGATGAAATTCAATTTATATAAAGAGTAAGAATATAATTTTAAAAAAATAAAATATTGTTTATGGCATAAAAAAAGAGTAGAGAATCAATTCTAAAATGAGTATTCATTCTAAAATAAAAAATGTATCACTAATTACATAAAAGAATATTGTTTACATACAAATTCTAACACAAACTTATTCATACAAACTCACATCCTGCATTTTTACAGAAAGAATTAAGGAAATTAAATAAAAAAAGTACATGAATAGAGTATAAAATAAATTTTTATACTATTTATTAAAATATTATAATTTAAAATGATTCGTAATAAATTACCTCTTCATATGATCTGTGATTTATTTATTTTATTTTACAGCTTATTAGTTGCTCTTTAAACTTTCTATTATGTGCCCGAACTCTACAAAACAATTTTCAACACTTCAAAAAATTTTTTAAAAATTGGAGAATTTGGATGTCGACTTTGACATCACAATAGATTTAAAACAAAAAAATGAAATTTTTTTATTTCATGCATGATATTATAGTTTTTAAAAGATAATAATAATATTAAAGTTAAATTAAAAAATAAAACAAAAAATAAAGCATAAAAGGTGATACTTGTGATATATATATATATATATATATAATTTTCTCTCTTTCTAACAGTATCAGTTTATCATAGGATTGATTATTTAAAATCTTTAATTTCTTTTTTTTCAATTACTCATATAGTACATGACATACACGTGTCATATGACCACCCTATTGGTATTGCATAATTGTTTTCAATTATGCTTAGGTATGCTAAGAAAATGGTTTAGGTCGGCTAGAAGAACCTTATTAGTACCTTTATTAACTATATATGCTATCAACGTATAATGAATTAGTTTATTCATGGATACAGGTAATTGATATAATTTTTTAAGCGGATATAAGAAATTAAGAGTTTGAATCTCGTTTGCAACTTAGATGGTTTAAAACATAGAGGAAGAAAAATTTAGTTTATATTTGTATAATATATTTAAAAAATAATTAATAATTAAGTTTATTTAATGTGCAATATTTTTTTATCATGATCGACGTCATATGTAAGACTAGCATTATTAAAATTTGCCATTAATATTTCTATTATTTTAAAATACCATACATAATTTAGTTTATCATTATTAAATTTCGTTTTCAATTAAGCGCACAAAACCCATTAAAGAAAAGCTACCAACTAATAAAAACATATATATTGTTCGTACACTAATTAATTAACACATTAAAAGTTTATCTAATTCATTAATTATCCTTAATCTCTCTACTCCACTACTATATTCCACTAGTATACATTTTAAAAGTATTTGTATCTCTATTCTTCCTACTTCCTACTTCTCTCTTTGTTTATAAACTTTATCTTTAATTCTACTTAATTACAATTTTGACAATCTTATGCGATGACTGGATCAAAACCATGACTTTAGATGCAACTTGCAGCGTTGTTTGGGCTTGATCCCAATTTCGAATTAATGAATAACGGCAAAATATTTCTAAGACGTACATATTAGTACTCACGGTACATGGATATGGTTTTTCAATAAATTTTTTTGAGGACTAATTTTAAAGTCTTGAGATTGTTTGCCATTGTCTTTTCATTTTAAAATTTTGAGATCATTCATAGTTTTTAAGTTAGGTTTTAATCACACATTAATGTTTTACTTTTAGGGCTATTATCGTTCAAAACTTATTGTTTGATCAATTTGGTTAAAAAAAAACTTCATCATTTCCCCAAAATGACTTACAAAAGTGATGATTTTGAGAAATTTTCCTGCAATTTAATTTACTTTTTATCATAATCTTATTATTTAAGAAAGTTTATATCCAACAAATCTTGTCACCATGTGCAATTTATTATAATCTATAATTATATTCATATTTTGATAATTAAATTTTATAAAAGAGATTTAATATTTTTTTACTCAAATATAAGAATTTATTTTTGTTATAATACAATTCTCTCAATTTTATCACGATTTGCTAAAAATAATCAACATAGTAAAATTTCTTATCATAATATCTTTTTTTTTTCTTGTTAAATCTCATTGAATCTATCTAGTCATTTACTATAATAAATTTATAGGCTTATTTTTCAAATGAACTAGGTATAATGTAATTAGGGAACTTTTAATATATATATCTAATGCGCCTTATACTTTTAAAACATAAAATAAATAAATTTTAAAAAAATTAACATAAAACTTAAAATAATTAATAAAAAATTTCAAATGTGATTTCTCTGTATTGTTCTGTTGGGATAAGAAAATCCTATTGACAAAAATAAAGAGGGTCACCGAACCTAATCATAAAATTATTATGTCATTTGGAATCTCCCTTAAATTAAAGTGGGTCTGGGAACGAGGCGTCAGAACTTTTAATCCAAAACTTTTTAATAATAAAGTCACTAATAAGATTAAAAAAATACAAATATATTTTAATAATAAGAAGAAGACAAATCCAAATTGATGACTAAGTAGACATTTATTCATGAAAAAGGATTCTTACAAATCAAGGACTTATTCGAACGTTACACAACATAATCAATGAACTGATTAAGCAATGAATAACAATCTATTTGAATAGTTCTAGCCAGGACTCATTTGTTTCTGAAATTTAACACACAAATACGACACCTTATTGAATTATTTCTTAAAGGAATCCTCTTTAGCACAGAGCATTGACCATTTCCAATGAGATTTTCCCACTCTAGATGGAGATGCTGTAAGGAACTCCTTTTCCTGTGACACCAGGTTCCGAATGTGGTTTCAAAAGCTCATACGGCACAATCCCAGCACCAGTTCTATTTTTCAAATTCTCGTCTGCATTTCTTTCATCAATAAGACCTTCAAGCTCCTTCATACTGCCGCTAAATCTTTCAAATGCAGCTTTTATAACTGGATCTTGACCCCATGCTGGCTCCATTTGCTTTCCCAGATACTCCTCATCCGGCGAGTGACTCGACAGTGTGTCCAGAATAACCATCACTTTAGTAGCTTGAAGCTGAGAAGGGAAGCATTGCAAAAGTGCAAGTTCCGGTTTTTCCATGAAGAATTTCTTGTCTTCGTCCGTTGGATCTTCAGTAGGCATTTTTGTTCTTGCAATAGTTGGCCTGTTTGGGAAATATCCTCCAAATGTATACTGTCCGAAATTTACAGCTGCATGATGTGCAGATGTTACCCAAACCATGGTTGTGATTACCTCAATTAAATCATCTGGGGTTTTCAGAACAGGCCACCAAGGCTCATCTTTTTTGTCGCCGTGTCCGACAGTCCGAATTTCATTCCACCATGCTTGAAGCTCTTCGTCGGATTCCACCAGTCTTTGTTCAGGATAGTAGTGACTGACATAATCACTCACCCATTGTTTTAAGGCATCCCAGAGAACAAGACCGTCGTTGGCATAAGGATAATCTTCGATAGCTAGCTTTAGGCCGTGTGGAGAATTTGGATCTTCTTCAGCCAATCCCCTAGGTAGCGGAAAATTGGGAAAAAAATATAAGAATTATCCTCACATTCCGGGTAGAGTAAAAATTTAAAACTTGGGTCAAACTATCAAAAATATTTTATAAACCAATTAAAAAAATTATAAGGAGTCGGGGGAGTCTGGACCCCACGAGCACTTGTTGTAATTCCGTCCGTGAGCTACATTTGTTCATCATTCAAAATCAGTTGGAATAAGATCATTTTGTAAACTATCAATCAGAACATTTTGTAGGTTACCTCTTAATAAGATCTTTGGGCAGTCCTTCATAGTCAAAACGCCACTCCTTGTCATAGGCAACAGAGCTTAGCTCCATGGAGTATTTTCCGGTTGTGAAAGTGCTTTCAATGATTCCATCAGCATTAATAAGTGCCCCTCGAGCTAAAGCATTGATCTCCATAGTGTATCTGAAATGAGGTTGCAGCAATCTGTTGACCGGATGCATCGAGCTGAGTTGCCGATTGGTAGCAATTACGTAAGGTTCTACGCAACAATGAGTTCTTAACCTGCAAATTAAGTGATTTAAGAAAATAGAGCAAGATTTTGTTAGTTAACTAATAGCATATTTCAAACGCAGAATCAGAATTAGAAATTTCAGTATGAGGATGCTGCTGTACCATTAATGCAACAAAGACATTCAAGGAAATGAACATACCAATGACTAACAAGCTGGTGATAGCCGGAATCATGAGTTAAAACATGTGCTTTGGCTAGTCTCCAAAGCCAGCAACCTGTACCATCCCAACTGGGTGAAAACACTTCTTTCCACTGAGGCTTACCGTCCTTGGGTGGCCGAGTTAGCTCAATGGCTAGTGGTCTCAACGTGCCATCCCGGTTTAAGAAAAATATTGTGCGAGATCCGTACAATATTGAGCTGTCTTGCTGTCTCACTTTCACCACGTATGGTAGTAATAAATCATGGTAATCCAATATGAACAACTTCTTTTGTGCCAAAGCCTACATAAAACCAAAATTAAGAATCCAATTCCGTTTGCAGATACATTAAAGAGAAAGAAATGACTTTGTTTGTCTTGATTTTTCTTATTAATTAATGTATTTTTATACCTCCTCAAAAGACATCATGCCCCCAATTTCTTCCTTGATCAATTTTTCGGTGATTTTTGAATCTGTTGGACCATAAATTTCAGGATCCAGTGTGCTTTTCAATGGCCATTCCTGCAAGAATTTAAAAAATCGAACTTAATGTAATTTAGCAAAAAATCAATTGGGCGATCCGAGATAAAAATCTGCATCATCAAATTTTTTCTAGATATTCATTTTGGAAAACAACTGTTTTGTTATCATACCGTGACCAGCTTTAAGCTGCATGGGTTGAGACCAGCTAAAGTTTGCCTAGCAAACTCCTCGTCCCTAAACCAAAAGAATTTATCTCCTGCAATGCCAACACAATAAAAAAAAAAAAAAGATGAGAACTTATTCGTTCCCGAAAGCGCACGCAATATCCTTATGCGAGCCAATTAATGAAAGAGGTTCAATCCTTACTATCCATAGTTTCTGGCGTCTCAAATTTCAAAATACTTTTGCCTGTATCGGAAAATGACTTGACCAATCTGGGAAGTGCTGTTAGCCACGAGGGTTTTTCTGCCAATCCTGAAGACTCAGGCACGTCAACTCCATCGTGGAATAATTTGTCTATTTCTGAGAAGAATTCAAACCCTCGTTCCTTGTCGATAATGAATGATTCCAGGCTTGGCGTCAGTGCATGCAACACAGAGTATAGTGTCTTTGCTGAAAATTGTGCTTGCTTTATTTCTGCGAATGCTTCATCCCTTGGTATGTAAACTGAGATGCTCGTTGACTCCGACTTTGGATCTGCATTAATGGGCAAAAAGCCACATTGTTTTATGTGTAGAGAGGGAAAAATGTATTATATCTTTAATAATCTCTCTCCGCAAGATGTTTGCTTTTTAAATACATATTTGACGCAAAACATTTTTTAATTAATTACTTTACCCTTTTTACACGGTGGACGTCCGGTTCTGCAACGCCTAGGATAAGGGTGTTCTTTGCCACCAAGCATAGGTCGCGCCGATTCTGGTTCACTGTCAGGATTTCCGAGATCATTGTAAACATCATAGTCGTATATTCTATCGGAGGTTTTGCGCTCTCCGTGTCCATTGCCTCGCAAATTATTGAGTTCTTGTGCTCTTAGCTTTTTCAATCCATCCGGTGTTTGTGATGGCAAGTATGACTAGTTAAAAGGGGAAAAAAAAAACAGTTAAGAATTGAGTTGATTTTATGAATATAGACAACTTAAGGATTAGCTCACAAAATTCATAGATAAAAATACTGCAATGCATGATCTGTAGGCAAAATAGAAAAGGAAATACAGTTAACAATAAATATAGTTTATACAAACACAAAGTCTGAGACCGACCTTGTCAGTAAAGAAAATTCTCTTCTGCTTGTCTTTGAACTCTGACTGAATCCATGAACCACAAGTAATGGTAACAGGACCAGGACCATTTCGGAGATCTTCAAGAACAATATCATTCAAATACACCTCTTGCACCTGCTTATTTTGTACTAATATGGCACCAATATCTCCAAAACTTGGTGGAACTGAGAATGTTGCCTCGTATGCAATGTTTCCATTGTCATCCCTGCTCAGCAATCTGTGTGCATCTCCTTTGATGGTGGGTTTCTCTGATCCCGTTTCTGAAATAATATGAAAAAAAATATATTACAACAAAGAAATATTAAAAAACGTGATTGGTAATAACAATTCCCTTTCACAACGTAAGATATTGTTCTTTTGAAGTGTTAGGTGATGTTTGGACTTGGTCTTGAATCTCTAGCTCTCTATCCCTTTGTGGTCTCGACACTATTAGTGTCAAAAATTAATGCTGACAACTAATACATTGTTTGATAATAAGATTGTCCCAATCAAATATGGATCAAAAGCGTTAGTTGTCCAGTTTCTCGTTGTCGCTTTATAAACTCATGCCTGGCTCCATATTATTTTCCCAAAAGAAAAAGTCATCCACCCCCTAGATTTTAGCATAATTTTATTGACGTTCTTCGTACGTATAACGTTAACTGTCAAATTGAACGGAATTTGACATTTTTACTCCTGTAGATTCTGAACTCCTTCTTAGCCAAATCTAAAACACTGCTAATTCTAATCTTACTTGATTCCCCCGAAAAATTACTTTTACTCCATTAACCCCAAGACTTTATAATTTTGAGATTAAAAAAATAATAATAAGATCGACCTACACAATTCAAAAATAATCGAGTCAAGTCGAGTTTAAATTCAGATTGTATACATCATGTCGAGCCAATTGAAGGATGTTTTAGAGTATTATCAAAAAAACATTCGGTCTTGGTGGAGGTATTATACCAACTCCTAGAGTTTCAATTTTTCATAGAAAACCGGGTTGAGCCAGGTCTGGGCAAAATCGAACTCTATAGGAATAAACATGTCAATATCTAAAAACTGACGAAATAAAAGTAAGATCATAAACGTTTTGGGGTACTCTTAAAAAATCAAAGAGTATGGTGAGGTATAATGGAAAAACACAACCAGGGAAGTGATCGTTTCTTTTGGCCTTGTTCCAAATTTTGAAACTTTGTGAGGAGCGAAAAATGAAAACAGGAGGATCATCTGATTTATAAAATACTTACCAGGATCAAGCTCGGCACTAACGAGTTCCAGTTCAAGACTTAGACCAAACAGATTTTCAATTTCATCGACAAGTGAGAGAGTACTACCAATAGTTGGTTTCACAGTGATAACAGCCTTAACTTTAGTACTTTTTTCGGTAGAAGTACCGAATATTGCTTTGATATTATTACTAGGAGTTAACCCATTTCGGATTTCGGTTGATTTTTGGAATGAAGGACTTGACTGAACTGGAGAAAAAGCTGGGCCATTTCCATGGAGAAATAGCTTCGATATTGGAAGTAGGGTTTCTGTTGACTGAGATTGGTGATCCTGCGGTTTCGTCATTTTGGAGCAAGAGAAATTTAGTTTTTTGTCTGATAGAAGTTCAATTGGTTGTGTGCGAGTTTAGGTGATCAATCTAGTTTTTATATACAAAAATTGAAGAAGAAAAAGGGGGCTGAGAGAGTTGTTGCACATGAAAAACGGGAAATTCTAATTCTAATTCATTTCGACTATAAATTAGTAAAAATACCACAAGTTATTAATAATACTAATTTAATTTTTTTAAAAAAAATTAAAAATATAATGCTAAAAATAATACAGATGTGCAACTCAAATTATACAGCCTTGCATTTATTTGTTAAATTATGTCATGTTTTGAGTTCTAATTACATTAAATTAATTTAGTTAACACACACACACACAGAGGTATCTATTGATCTAACAAGAAGGATTCACTCCCCTGTGAAAAACAATCTTAAGAGTATTCTAAATTTAAAAATTTAAGAGTTTGAATTGAATTCGCAATTATTTATTAAAATATTTCGATTTATACATATATTTCGGGACACCCCAAATTTCACCCTACTTCTTTCTATCATAGAATGAGACTAAATAAACTAAGTCATTCATCTCTTAGTAATTTAAAGAGAGGCCCACGAAAATGTGATGAGTGGGGTTAATTTCATCTTGGACTTCAAATTTGTTTTGCCTTGTGTTTTGTGTATGCTCTATTTATTATTTATTTTTTTTAATTTTTTGTTTGGTTAGCATATATTTGAGCAATGCTACCTTTGATTCATAGAATTATGAAAAGAAAATAATCTGTAGTTTGTTGAAGGATCAGTGTTTCGTAGAAAACCAGCAAAGCAGTAGCCATCACAAATTCACGTGTTTAATGCATCATGTACTTTACATTCGGATAGCTCTCGTTTATGGTTCTATTCATTTCACATTCACTCAAAGTGGACCAGACCACCTTTAGTAGACACAGGACAAATGATTAACTCATGCTTATATATATATATATATATATATATATAGAGAGAGAGAGAGAGAGAGAATGCTTGAGATAAACCATTCACAGAATCTTTAAAATTTATCAAAAATTAAGTTATCAAATTAAGACAATTTTTTTAATCTAATATTAAATTTGATAAGAATTAAATTTTAAGAACTCAATTAAGATATTAAAAACTCAAAAAAAATTAATAAAAATTAAATTTCAAGAACTCAATCATAATTTTAAAAATTCAGAAATCTCAAAGTGACCTACCTCTATGTATTCTCTGAAAGAGATGTGTGACCTGCACTAAGACGGAATTCTAAAAAATGAATAGAACTTGTCCTTTTTATGGTCCCATCTATGTGCAGAACTTTATCATTATTGCCCAAAAACTTCACTAGAATTCAATGTTCAGTACGTGCACGTTGTCCTGTTTCATCACGCGCAGGAAATGGATTTATGACAGCACTTTTCCTAGCACATGCACTTCACCAGTTATATGTCCTCTTTGCTAAGTGCTAGATAATTTTTAAATATTTTTATAAATTTATAGCATTAAAAAAATAAAATATGCATTCGGGCAGTTCCTCCCTGCTTTCATGTGGCTCACAGTCATCTTCAATCACTTTTGTTTTGGTTGCATGACCCCTCTGCTTACGGACGTGACATTGTTTTCCCATTTTAAAAGTACTTGCAATACTTTTTACAGCATGCTGTTCACGAGGGATTTTTAAATGTATAAATTTTTATATTTATAGAGTTGTTGGTTATAAAATTTATATTTTGCTGGTGTATAAATTCAAAATTTGACAAGTTGTTTTCAGAATAAAAACAGTTGAATCTTATGAGAGCAGACCAGAGTTTTGCCACTAGACAACCCCTCATTTAGTGGGTGTTAACTTATTGAATTAGTAAAAATTTTATACTAGTATAAAAAAAATTAAGAGTTTAAACATCGCCCCGTTACATTAAAATTTTCGAGAAATTTTAAACAAGAAAAAATTTAGTTTATTTTGTATAATATATATATATATATATATATATTTTTAATTTTAAAAAACTACGTCAATATAATTAACGTTTAAATAAATTTTTATTCAGATAAACTCTGACAAACAAGGGCCGATTCACACATTTATATAAAAAGATTAAGATTGGACTCCAAAGTTCTCAACAAATTGACCAACTGGCGTACAATTTAACAACATCACATTGGTTATCCGCATTTGAAAATTTAATCACATCGCATATCCTGGTTCTCTCAATTCAGCTTTTCCTGTTCTAGATAGAGATGCTGTATGGGACTCCTTGTCCTGTAACACCAGGCTCCGAAAATGGCTTCAAAAGCTCATACGGTACAATCCCAGCTCCATTTCTGTTCTTCAAATTGCTGTCTGCATTCCTCTGATCAATAATCCCTTCAAATTCCTTCAATTTCCCACTAAACTTTTCGAATGCAGCTTTTATAACTGGATCTTCACCCCATGCTGGCTCCATGTCTTTCCCTAAATACTCCTCATCGGGCGAATGATTCGATAGCACATCAAGAACAGCCATAACTTTCGTAGCCTGGATCTGGGAAGGGAAGGTCCTCAAAAGTGCAAGTTCGGGTTTTTCCATGAAGACTTTCCATTGGTCATCAGACGGATCTTCAGTAGGCATGTTCGCTCTTGTAATTGTCGGCCTGTTAGGGAAATAGCCTGCATATGTGTATTGGCCAAAGTTCACCGCTGCATGGTGACCAGAAGTTACCCAAACGATAGTTGTGATAATTTCAACTAAATCCTTTGGGCTTTTCAGGACAGGCCACCAGGGTTCATCCTTTTTGTCAGCGTGTCCGACAGTCCGAATTTCAGTCCACCATGCCTGGAGTTCTTCGTCAGATTCTACAGTCTTTGCATTTGGGTAGTAATGGTTTACATAATCTGTAACCCATTGTTTTATGGTGTCCCATAGAAAAAGTCCATCGTTGGCAAATGGGTAATCTTCAATTGTTAACTTTAAGCCGTGTGGAGCATTCGGATCTTCCACAGCCAGTCCCCTGAGTGGTCGAGAAAAAAATTCACGAAACGATCAATCAAAATTTTGCTTTAATATCCATCAGGTAAAGAAAAATAAACATAGTGAATTACCGGCTAATAAGGTCGTTAGGGAGTGCTTGGTAATCAAACCGCCACTGCTTGTCATAGGCAACAGAGCCGAGCTCCATAGAGTATTTTCCGGGAGAGAACGAGGATTCAATGATTCCTCCAGCATTAATAAGTGCTTCTCGAGCTAAAGCATTAATCTCCATTGTGTAACGGAAATGAGGGTGCAACAATCTGTAGATTGGATGCATCACGCTGAGTTGCCGATTGGTTGCAATTATGTAAGGTTCTGTGCAACAATGAGTTCTTAACCTGCCAACAACATAAGCAGCATTGCCTTTTAATACAATTTCTTGAACCTACCGTAGTTTTAAGACTAACATATGAGATTAATATTTAAAATCAGATTGCCTCCCTATACTTAGTCTATCGGATAATTAGCTGGGAACTAGAATGCAGGACCTTTTAACTTGGTTAGTAAATTGCACGTACCAATGACTAACAAGCTGATGATACCCAGAATCATGAGCAAGGACATGAGCTTTGGCCAATTTCCAGAGCCAGCATTCAGTAGAATGCCAACTGGGTGTATAAACTTCTTTCCACTGCGGCTTACCGTCCATTGGTGGCCGAGTTAGCTCAATTGCTAGTGGCCTTAACGTACCGCTTGGTGTTAAGAAAAATATTGTGCGAGATCCATACAACGTTGTGCCTTTGATTTGTCTCACTTTTTCCACATACGGCATTAATAAGTCATGGTAATCTAAGATGAACAGCTTCTTTTGTTTTATGGCCTGCAGAATGTCAAATTCAAAAGCTCAGTTTACAAATTAGTCGAAGACAGAAATAACGCTGGGATCCTTTTTTTTTTTTTTTTTATTACATCAATGATATTATCTGTACCTCTTCAACAGTATTAAAGCCTTTGATTTCTTTCTCGATCAATTCTGTGGTGATTTTTGATTCTGCTGGACCGTAGATTGCGGGATCGAGTGAGCTTTTCAACGGCCATTCCTGCATGAATTTTATGCAATTTTTGATCGTACGGCTGATACTCATGCTACTCAAACATGAAGAAAAATTCGAGAAAATAAATATATTTTATTTTTATTTTTGTTTTAACACTATGCAATTTGATTATGGCATATATCTAGGAGCTACGTTATGGCCTAACTGGGACATGGCGGTCAAGACACGAAAATGAATTAAAAAATAAGGATAATTATTTTTATTTAAGCTGTGCTGTTTAAATATTATACTTTATGACCTATAAGCTTTTACTATTTTTCGTTGGAACCCTCTGCTTCACATTCTTTTGTATCTGGCGTATATAAATTTTATTGTTTTCATTATGACCCCTCAGTTATTTCAAATCTGACTCCACCCGATAGATTCTATTATAAAAACCAAAAACCTTCGCTCTTGAGTTTTATCGTTTTGAGAAGTTTAATAATCCAATTCTTACCAAAATTTACTTCTCTGCACTAAAGAGAAAACAATTGGACAATTGCTTGTCTTTTAGATAATCTTTTCTTAAATGTATTCTCAACTCATATATCATACCGTGATCAACTGGATGCTGCATGGGTTAAGACCAGCAAGAGTCTGCCTGGAAAATTCCTCATCCCTAAACCAAAAGAATTTGTCTCCTGCAAATGAAAAACCATCCAAATTAGTAATTATTTTCAAGCATTAATTTCATGACGCCTCCTAGCTTGTCAGAATCGAATTTATTAAGAAGAAGAGGTTCTTACTCTCCATTGTTTCCGGTGTCTCGAACCGCAAAAGATCTTCACCTGTATCGGAAATTGCCTTTACCAATCTGGGAAGTAAAGTGTTCCAAAATCCTTGTTTCTGAAGCGGAGGCAAGTTAACTCCTTCATTGAAGAGAGAATCTATGGCTGTGAAATATGGAAATCCAAGCTCTGCATCGATAATGGCGGTTTCTAAGGATGGCACCAACGCATGCAACACTGAGTATACTGTCTTTCCTGAAAATGTTAGCTGCTTTATCTCCGAAAATGCTTCATCCCTCGGCACATAAAAGCTGCTGCTTGTTTTCTCCGATAATGGATCTGCATTAAAAATATATAAAATTACTTACAACTAACTATCTAACATGACATTGTATTCCAAAGTATTACCGATGTGAAATTCTGGTTGTCATGTAAGAGCTCACAAAAAAAGTGAGTATCTATTTTGCCATACAATGTAGACATTGCTAGCTTGAACGACTTGCAATTCACATCTATATACATATCAAGAAGCTTTACCTTCTGTATTTTCGATTCAAATAGTGGCTTATCATAACCAACAGCCTGTAACTATCTTTTCCTATGAGAAAGAAAAAAGTTTTACTGGGCTAAAAGACAAAGTATGTCAATTCAGAACATGGAACACACACAAATATTCAAGATTGTCTAGGATAATTCGTGGGTGGACTTGGCAACGGCTGCCTCCTTTTTCTTTTTTTCTTTTTTTTTGTAAGCATGGAATTTGAAAGATTTTATATGAAATTTGAAATATTTTATATAAAATTTGAAATAAATTTTAAAAAATTAAAATATATAAAATTAATATTAAATAATATTTAAAATATATAATAAATAAAATTATCTTTGTCTTTTTTTTAAAAAAAAAATTTTAAATGATGGGTGCCGTTGCCAAACCCCCTTTATGGGTACTAGACAGGCTTTTCAGAGACAGCCTTTTTCTTTATGGGTCCCATCAGAGACAGCCTTTTCTTTATCTCTCGCTCATAGGGTGACAGACAAAAAAAAGCAAGAGCATTTAATGAATGCGGCTTAAACTCAATTATTCAATTTTCAGTTGCCAAGACTACTATAGGAGTCCTGATTCATGTACCATGCCTCCATATGGTGTCAAAAATTCATGGCTTTTAATCTCCAACACACGTATCCCCTCGCAACCACATATTGGCTTTCATTTAGGAGTAGACAGGATAAACGTCCTCTTTTTTTAAAAAATTATTATATTCTATAATATGTTCTCTAAGTTGGAAATTATTTGTACCAGTGTCACACCGTGGACGTCCGGTTCTGCAACGTCTAGGATAAGGATTTTCTTTACCGCCGAGGACCGGCCGTGCCAATGTTGAGTCTTTATCAGGATTTCCGAGATCATTGTAGACATCATAATCATATATTCTATCTTGGGTTTTACGTTCTCCTTGTCCATTGCCTCGCAAAGTTGCAAGCTCTTCTTCTCTTAATCTTTTCAGTCCATCTGGTGTTTCTGATGGCAAGTATGACTGGGATATAAAAAAAAAAAAAATTAAACGACCACAAAAATTGAACTTTCAAGAATAATAAAAGGGCTATCCATGATGTGTTGTGTCAACGGTGTTAAAAGTGTGTAACACACAAACAAACGAGAACAACCAAAATCTTTTCTTAATTTTTTATATTTTTAATTTTTAAATAAATATTAATACATAATATAATTAATAATAAATAAAATCTAATATAATTTAAATTAATAATAAAAAATTATATATCTTATTAATAATAAATTAAATTTATAAAATCACAATCCACCAATTAGGTTATTTTAATATTCTATCGATTTTTCAGATTAATTAATTTTAAAATAAATATATATAGATGGCAAATAAAACCAATGTGGTAGATAGCAACTTACAATACTTTGAGGATGCCACCATTAAAATTTTGGTGGTTGGCTTATGTTGTCATAGCCTTTTTCCTTGTAAAGGAATCATAATATATTTGAAGAAACCAGTGGCTAAACAATTCAATCAATTTTTTTTTCCGATTTAAGTATACAAGTCATCGGTGACTGGCAGGACAGCTACTAAATGCTATGTTTAGCTCAAATATAGAACGACCATGATCACCAAGTGATTGTCTAGTCGTGTTTTCCAAAAATATTTTTCTACTTCAGAAGACAAAATTGAAGAAATTATATATGTTTGGCGTGGAATTTTCCAAAACCATCTTGTAAAACAAGAAAAGTAATTCTTAAAATTACTGTAGTAAGTTGAAATCGAGAAACAGTTTTAGTTGGGAAAACTGACCTTGTTACTAAAGAAAACTCTCTTCTGTTTGTTATCGTGCTTTGAGTGAACCCAAGAACTACAAGTTAAGGTAACAGGACCAGTTAGGAAGCCATCAAGAACAATATCTTTCAAGTAAGTCTCTTTGAGGTGCTCATTTTCAACAAATATTGCACCAACTTCTCCAAATTCAGCTGGAATTTCGAATGCTGCTTCATATTGCACGTCTCCATCTTTCTCAACTTGTCCTTTGCGTGCAGATCCTTTGATCGTCGGCTTCTCCATTCCCGTCTCTGTAAAAATACTTTTTAAGTTATCACTTAACTGAAAAACTCAAATCGATGAATAAGAGTCTAAAATGAAGAGATGAGATTTATTTAAAAGAAGAAAACAAAAAGAGAGAACAGAGGAGACCTGGAAAAAGTAACACAACCTGTTTGGCGAAAATCGGGTATAACATAATCTAATTCTTAAAAATCAAACTAAAGAATAAGCTATCAAATCTATAATTAAGAAAACCTCAATCTTCAAAACAATAATATAAAACTTGCAGATCAACACCAGATTAATAAAGGAAACTTCCATAAACTTAATTTTATTTCATAATTTACAGTACACTTTTTAAAAAATGGTTTTATAAAACATAAAAGGTTAAAAAAACCTTATACTGATCTCGATTAGATAATTTGCAGTACTTACTGGGATCTAGCTCGGCACTAACAAGCTCCAAGACGAATGATTTACCAAACATATCTTCTATATCGTCCACAACTGAGAGGATAGTACCAACAGTTGGTTTAATAGTGACAATTGCCTTAACCCTGACAGATTTACCAGCAGAAGTTGCAATAGCTTTGATATTTTTACTACGAGAATACCCAATTCGAATTTTGGGTCCTTTTTTAAGTAAAGGCCTTGACTGAAATGGCCGAAAAGCATAGGCATTTCCATGAAGAAATGGCTTGGATAATGGAAACAGGGTTTTGATAGATTGAGATCGGTGAACTTGTGGTTTCAACATTGTTGTTAGAGCTGGAAGAATGTATTTGCAATTTCTTGGGCTTTGGTTACCAGTATTCTCTTTAAATTGAAATTTGGAGAGAGAAAGAGTTTCCTTTCTTCATCGTTGATTTTCATGAGATTCTTTACGAGTTATGGCACGTGAAAAATGAAGCAAACTGATAAGGCTAGGTGGGACAAGGATAATAAGTTGGTGGGATTGTGGGATGTGGGTGATAAAATCTGATGTTTTCATATTTTTTTTTCTGTAAAATCCTTGATTTTAGACACCTAAACTAAGAGCTAGGCAAGGCCAAATAATAAGACCTTGTTGCATGGGCTAGTTTATCAGATTTCTACAAAGGAAAAAGAATTACTGATTAAGTTCGTGTCTTAACCATTTTTATGGTTTCTATGTATCATCTCTTATGGTATAATCGGAATTATTCTAGTGAACAAGTCTTTCACTATATGGAGTATAATCATACAGCCAGTGTCTGTTAATTTTTATTGTAAAATGTTATATTTATAATACATAACATCGCCCATGTAAAGTAAATTCTCTTCGTAGTCATAACATTGGTGGACAAAATTAATTTTATTATGCAAAGAGATTATAACTTAATAGAGATGTTAGCTTTACCAGAAGAATGAATCATTGTTAAAATTAGACAAGAAGATGTATGAAGATAATCTTAAGAATAATAGTACTGAAATTACAAGAAATTTCGGAAATATTTTAATTTCAAGGAGAAAGTATTTATAATAACGAGTTATTACATATTTATAAATTTAAAGATATGCTAACAATTCTAAAAGATAAATTATTATCTCAAATAATTTTTTAAAAAATAATTTGTTACACCTTTTTCTTTTTTTAATGTAATATAGCATTTTTTTTTGTAATATACAAATAATTGCCGTCATATATAAAATTTATTATTATTTATAACTAGTTTAAATTTGAATCATAATTTTTATGACTACGTAAAAATTATTCTTATATAAAATATTACTATAAATAAATTTTACTATATTGTTAAAAAAAATTATTTTATTATTAATTTTTGAAACTATTTAAAATATTTTCGAATATATTTTAATTTTATCTCAATAATTTCCGAATTAATAACATTATCATAGACATAGCATTATCTTTTGTTGTTAAATAATGGATGATTGCAAGTGAGAGATGCATAGATAACTAAAATCAATATCCATGGCATTATTCTTTCTCTAGTTGTCATTTTATTAAATTGTCAATCTATAGATCATTTGTTTTTTCTTGACAACTCTATGAATTAACAAAAGCAAATTCCCCATCATATCATGAATTTGTGTCCCATATTCACAATCAAGATACATACTTGTATAATATGGACCACCACAAACAATATCTGGCTCTAGTCATTTTACATTTGCCTAAAGTGGACCCCGTTTAGTGCATGTGGGACAAATACATGTGTTGAAATTTGTCAACACTTGTCCATTGTAAAATATGGGGTTAAATATCTAGTCCCTAATTTCATATGATTTCATAAAAAGAGCCATTTTTTTCTTCTTTCTATCAAATAAGTCACAACTCCTAATAAAATGACAAAATTATCTTTTAGACTTTTGAATTTTGATTGTCATAACAGTATGTTACTTAATACAAAACGATATTTCAATCATTTAATAGGAGTTAATCACTTTTTTAATGCGAATGAATAAAATATACCTTTAATTACGAAGTTTAAAAAAAAAAGATTTAGATATTAATATTCTATTAAATTGTATTTACTTTTATAATATACTATAACTTATGCTACCTAATAGAAAAAAAAAATTATTGATCAAAACATGACACCTAGTTAGAGGATATAATGATATTTATTGATCCAATTCATGAATTAAAATTTAGGGTTTAAAAATAAATAAATAAATAATGCAAAATCTTAACAAATTTTATAATTGAAAAAATCACAAATATCTTGATAAATAAAATTTTCTCGACTTTACGAGAGAAATTAAATTATTAAATTTATAATTTATTTTTATATTAGGATACGAGTGAGCCAAAAATTCATATATATGTATATATATACATATATATATATATATATATATATATAAATTGGCTAGATGTTTATTTTTATAAAAGGGAATGAAACTGTGCCAAATTGTCCCTGTCAGTCTTCCTGGAGTTCTCGCAAGCATTGACTATTGCAGACAAAGAAATTATACCTAATGCATTGACTTTGGATTTTTTACAAAAATAACTTTATTTATTTATTTTATATTTATAATCCAAATAAATATTACTGTATATTTGAGATTAAAAATTTATTTTAAGAATTATTTTATTTCTATATTTTTTTTTGTAAAAAAATTTTTTCTCAACAATTTTTATTGAAATTAATATAAACTCGATAAATTTTATTAAGATTTTAACAAAATATATAGTATTTTCATAAAAAAATATTAAAAAACATTGAGATAAAATGATTATCTTTGTAAAATTTGGTCTCGAATATGAAAATACTTATTATTTAAATTATAAATATAAAATCATTTAAAAAAATTGGCCATCTTGAAAAAACCCATAAACTTTTATCACGTTTAATGGTAAACAGCAAATGAAATCATTGCATGAAATGGCAGGCTTCGATTTCTTCATTGCCTTCCCTGTTTATAAATCACACGAACTTTTTGCCCAGTTTGCTCATTCATCCCCACTTTCATGTTATTCACATTCATTTCAATCAACTTTTTATTTTTATTACTTAACCCCTCTTCTCGACGGATGTAATCACTTTATTAAAGTGTCACATCATACATCAGATTCGATAACAGAAAATCGTTAAAAAAAAATAAAATAGGCATTGAATTGTCAAAACAAACGTTAAAGGGGTTAAACTCTATAAACAGTTTATAAATTAAGGGACAAGATGTGTGTTGATACTTTATTTTCAGGATATTTTTTTTTTTACAAGAATAAATTTACTGATACGATCTAGTACCTGTTTGGATAAGATGCTTGAGCCTGCTTGGATATAATAATTCAGTCTTAGTTGAGTTTAAAGGGCATTGGATTCCCCGGCCGGACGACAAAAGTACAGCAGTGGAGCAAAATAATTGGAAGTAACCATCTGTTAAGATCCATTTGGTTGACGGAATATTCCACAAACGGTGTCAGTAGATTGGCAGTTGTTGAATTATTGAAACAGTTTATTTTATTTTATTTTTTTCTCTGTGTGTGTGTGTTTTAATATCTCTCTGCAAATCACTCTGAATCGGGGACATCATTAACACGTGGTAGAAAGCAAAATTTCAAGTCCATCGTCAGGATATGGTCCAAAACCGAGCTGGCGGATTAAAAATGAGTGTGAAAATCGGGACCATTTTCATAATTTGTCAGATTATAAACACGTGATAGACGTGGAGAATTAAGACAAAAACAAACAAGTACGTGTCCGAAATCTAAACGCAGGGACGGATTGCAATAGAAGGTGGTTGGACCATTAATTTAACTTGAATGATTCTTAGTTCATCCAAAATTAGGTCATGTCAATTGGTGAAATATCATTCAACTCAAGGTTAGGTTTATTCGTTTTAAGTTATTTTTATTCGTTATATATTTTAAATTTTTTAATATATATTTTATTAATTTTAACTTTTTTTTTAAACTTTAATATACACTTTTAATTAATATAAATTATAAATAATTAAATTTACTTTTATACATAAAAAAAAAAACTACTCTTTTCATGATTGGTCTTTGAAAATATTTGACCTTTTGCTAACCATGAATCATGCAAATAATAAAAAAAGGAGAAAAAAAATTTCTCAACAACCAATGGAAGAGAGAGATTATTTACCTTAGAAAAAGTTGTACCTTATAATTTCAATCTCAATTATTGATTTACTAACAATTAATTAACTAATTAACATCATTATCATCATTATCATCCCATATAATAATTAAATCTTATGATTTCACCGGCCATCCAAATCATCTCCCATCAAAATTATTGGATAAAAAAAAATTAAGAGATATTATGTAGCTTCCTGTGGTCAGAATTGATCTTATGATTAATTACTCGATAAATTGACTCTTTAGTATTAAAATTTTACCATTTTATCAGTTTAGTTTTAATTTAATTTTCTTTTCCTCCAAACAAAATAATATGATTATGCAAAATTTAATGTCAAATATTTAAACACATGCGTGCCCACACAAACACACATATATTCAGATGTTAATATAATTTGTATTATATAAAATATTAATTTTAGTAAGCAACAATGCCATTAACTAGTCGTGCATAGGACCACCGATGAGATCATAAGTGGTCATACATAGGACCCATCCATAAGATTCCAATTTTTTTCTTAATCTTGTGTCATTTGAATTTTCAGTTGTAACTTTCTTGTTATCTCGTCCAACAATTAAAAACAAATTAGTATGTCACTTTTAATTATTTCTTCTATTATTTTCATTTTTTGTATTTTAAATTCACCCAAAACGTTGCGAGTGTAACCCACCAAGAAAAAAAAATATTAAGAGATATTTGATTGAATGATTAAATTATTTGTTGTTATTAAAAAATAAAAAAATTTATATCCAAAAAAAAAAACATTTGAAATTGTATTTTAAATGTTTATTTGTTACAGTACATTAATTATGTATCAATTAGATATAATTATGTAAACATTTGTGGTAATTAACCAAAAAAAAAATTGTAGAGACCTAATTAAAAAAATAAAAATTTTATCCTTCGTTAAAAATATAAAAATTGAGGGACGTAAATGATAAAATTCAAATCTTGGACCAAAAGTGCATGCATTATTGTCGGAGCAATGGAAAATACAGGTAATATTTGTAACGGTATTTAGTGAAGGAAATCTTGAGCACGTGGAATTGTCAGATCTTTTTTGCTTGTTTTTGGTTTTTAGTACGAGACTCTGCTTAACTTTTTCTTTTATAGTGTTTTGCCACTTATTGGTAAGACTTTACTCGTAGCATCGGATTTCGTGTACATGTTATCCGTCTTTAAAAAATATACCAAAAATAAAATCACAGATCTCATACATTTTTATTTATTTTTTTAATAATATAACCGAGCGGTTCTGAATAATTTTTTTTTTTGAATTTTTGAGAGTCAAATGAATTATTGAAGTATCACTCTTATTGAACTTAAATGTTAAAATGAAAAAAAGAGTCAAATATTTTGAGAGTTTCAACTAATTATTTGTATTATTTACCTATTTTTAAAGTCACTATTAAACATAAAAAGTTGAACGCATTGTATTAAAAATTAATTATGATATAATGACTATGTTGTTACAATTATTATTTTTTAACTCTTATGTTATTGTTATAAGTATTATTTATTACGTGTTTTAAATATACTTTAAATTTTTTGTGAAGCGTTTGAAAATTTATGCTACGGTTATAATTTTTGTGTTGATAGATGTATGATACAGTGATTATACTATAATTGTTTTTCAAAAAAAGAGTAAGCAGAAAAAAATTAATGTTTAATATAATATTTGGGAGATGAACAAAAATTTGATTTAATTTTTTTAAAAAATATAATTAAAATGAACCGATGCATGGTGTGAAATCTGATTTGGATTGAATTGATTGAATTGTTCCATTTGCATTCAATTTTTTGTTTTAGTCTAATAATTTTGAATGTATGTATTTAAATATAATATAATTATTTATAAATATCTTATAAGTGTATATAAAAATAAATTTGTATATTTTATGAATTTAATTAAAATGGATGTAATTTTTTACAAAATAAAAATGAGAACAAAAAGTGTAATTTTTATGAAATTCTTTTTTATTGTTATTAATTTGTCATTTTTATATTTTATAATGAATCTTGAATATCTCGAATTTACAAGAAATTTTTTAAAAAATAAACTATTTATATTTTAAAATAATATTTTGAGACACGTCACATATATCTAAAATTTTAATTTGATTTAGGTAATTAAAATGTTGTGTTGAATTTTTTTTTTTTACTTTAATGTTAATATTCTATTTATTTATTTATTTTTTGTATTTTAAAATTCATGTTGTTAAATTATACAATTTAAAGAAATCGGGACTAGGCCGGGCCTTTTTCTCCCCAGCGGCCCAGCCCAAACATTGGCGGGAAAATTGGTAATAAATATGAGAGCCATAACATACGTTTACATCACACACAACACACGCACACAGAATCATAATCATAGCCATCTTGCTCTCTAATGCAAGCCGTCGGTTTCGTACTAAGAGACTCCTGACCGTTGGCTTCACCGAGATTCGAGAAGAACAGCGTCATCAGTCATGCAGATGCTCACACCGAGTCATCAAATTCCATCGTATCTCTCTTGCCAGTACAATCTCAAAAACCCTAGATGCTTGCTCCCAAGCTTTGATTCCTAATATCGAAAAACGATTGGCTAAATCGGAATTCTGTTGTAATGGAGAGTGAAGTTGAGCCGAAGAAAGGCAGATCGAAGACCCCGAAAACACCGAAAGAAAGCGCTCTCAAGCAAAGTAAAACTAAACGATTTCTCTTTCTCTGCCTCTGTGTGTGTTTGTTTATGTTGTGGAAATGGATAATTGATTTGTTCAGCAGAAGTTTATTGGTTTTGTTTGTACAGAATCTCCACTGAGTTCTTTGCTGAGAACAAGAACTTTCCTGGATTTGATAACGGGAGTGAGCTTCGTTTATCAAGTTAATTAAGAAACTGAAAAAAAAAACTTGTAAAAAAAAAAAATTAAATGCAAGCTCAATTCCATGATTGGTCTTGTTGATCGGGAACGTATTGATGCAGAACTATATGATGATTATGAGATAGAAAGGGATCGTGAGGTATGTGTACTTCCAAACCTTTTTGTATTTGATCTCATCAACATGATTCTTGAAAAGAATACGTCAAAGTTTGTTTGAGGATATATTATTTGATTCCCAGTAGAGAAATTTTTTTTTTTTTCAAAATTTATTTCCCATTTCTGTGCATTACAATACACGAAGAAATATAACTGTAGAATTCATATCATTATTTCACTTTTCATGTATTTAAATAAAGAAACAAAAATGGATGTTTTGGGCTACATTTAATTCAGTTGTAGTGCTAATTTCATTGAAATTTTATGAATACTCGAGTACTGTTGTTAATCTCCTTTTGTTAGTTGAGCATCTATGTTCTTGGCAAGAACCCTTCTTTAGGAACGATTTTGTTCTTAGTATGAATCAAATTTATACTTGTAAACAAAACAATTTTGTTATTTTAAGTAATCAGATATTGAATAATAAAAATTAATGTAATTTATTCATTAAAAGGTGATATAGTATATTATTTTAAAAATACTAAAAATTTATTATTCAATTAATTTGTATTTTAAATAAAAAATTAAAATTAAAAAAATAATATTTGAGAAATATCCAGACAAGAAAACATCAAAACTCTTTTCGCGTTGCAACTGAGAATACCACCACGTGTACATGCAGGAGCAATGGAGCTCATGTCAAGGGTGTAATCAGGAAAAGTATGGGGTGCTTACAGAAACGCCCCCAAATCTAAAGACCGTGGTACTTCCATAAATCCCGGAGCGACGCGTGCAAATTTCGTCGAACCTTCCACTTCCAATGACTTATTCCCCTCTCACCTTTCAGTCACTTCTCAATTGCAACGGCAGGCAGCTATATTCCCTCTCAATTCTCCACGCATTTTCCTTCTTTTTTTTTTTTAAAAAATTATTCCAGAAAACGAAATCCTGAAAACAACAAATTTAAACAGTTTCACATTTCCAACCAACTTTAACAGATCAAATCAGTTCTGTTTTCACGGCGTCTCAAGGTCTCTGAATTGCGGAACTCGCAGGCATTGCTGAATATTGTACGAAGATGGCAAGTACACAAGTACCGCAAATCGCGATTCTCGGAGCTGGAATCTTCGTCAAAACGCAGTACATGCCTAGACTCGCCGAGATCGCCGATCTCGTTACCGTTAAGTTCATTTGGAGCAGAACCGAGGTAATTACTGAATTCCTTCACTCTTTTTTTTTTTTTTTTACTATTTTTCATTTTCTGAAGGCTGTCTCGTTCGTAATTTGCTTATTTATTTATTTATTTATTCTGAATGGAAGGAATCGGCGAAAAGTGCAGTGGAGATTGCACGTAAGCATTTTGCCGGTGTAGAAAGTGTTTGGGGAGATAACGGACTTGAACAGATTATTGAAGACGATTCAATTCCTGCCGTTGCTGTGGTGCTTGCTGGACAAGCTCAGGTTACTCTTTATCCCTCGAAATTGCTTATTGCATATTGATTTGTCGCAATCTGCGTTCACATGCTATAATTATTTTGTATAAGTTGGATTTTTCTACTTACATATTAATCAATTCTTGTAGGTTGATATGTCACTCAAGCTTTTGCAGGCGGGGAAGCACGTCATTCAAGGTCATTTAGGAAATATATTTTTGGTGTTACTGTAATTCTACTAGCGGAATGTACTGAAATTTATCTCTTTTGTTTGGACGTGATGTACTTTTTGTTTGGCGACCTTGGTGGATCTGAAGAAAAACCGGCTGCAGCTAGTAAGTTGAATATATTTTCAGTTAATTGACATAGATCATACTTCATTGGTTCTCTTATCTTTTCTCTTTATGGGGAATGTAGATGAGTATTGTTTCTTGCTTGTTGTCTTGTCTCTTTTGAGGGATGATCTGTTGTCTTTAGGCAGCTATTTTAACCTGAGCGAGTGAATTCGTGAAAATTGTAAATTTTCGGCACCATAGAGATGGAGAAAGTATGATGCAGTGTTTTCATTCCATTGCATCCAATTCATTAAATTTATTCTGACTTCTCCACTAGTGAACAGGATAAACTGTTCAAGGTAGCAAATAGGCGTCTTAAGAACATAATAAAATTTTCAAAAATGAAATGTTTACCTAAAGATCTACATTGAGGATTACCTGGCTCTTGGAAAGCTAAAGGTATGATGTCTGTCCTTTGTATCTAGAGGAGATTTCACAACTTATGCTGTAACTGGAGGTCTAGTTAAATCACCCTAAAGAGATGGTTTTTCTTAAATTGCCCACAAAAATACTACTGAACTATATGTCTAGATCACTTGTAGTCCTAGTCCAAGGATTGTTGTCCTGCTTTGCTTGAGATAATCAGTCTTGCTCAATCATTAAAATGATCTGTCTTGATAAACTAGTCAGCTTTAGGCAGAAGGATGAGTTTTTATGACAGAATCTGATTTTCTTCCATCTCAATTGTAGTTGTTTGGATTCTCATTTAAGCTCATGGTATCATTTAATATTGATATGATAAGGCAGTTACACCCTCTTAACTTTTTATCAATGGCATTTCTGTATAATCTTCTGAGATATCTCCATCCATTATTACCACTTTCTATTAATTTTATTTTTGACATGAATCTGAAAAATTACCAGCCATTTGAATTTGTATCACTCCTTTGGGGCAACTTGATATGTACAATTTATTCTCTTGTTAAATCTTTATATATATTGCATCCATTGCTGCTAAACAGTTCAATGGTAATGCAGCTATCTGTGAGATAGAAAATGCATTGTCAAGGTACAATTCTGTTTGTGCTGAGTTCCATAGTCAACCAATTTGGGCTGTGGCAGAAAATTATCGATTTGAACCGGCCTTTGTGGAGGTATTTGTTGATTGCATATTTGATTTATTCCATTTATGGCTTGCCAGAAGCTAACTATTGCTTTTGCAGTGCAAGAAACTAATAGCTGAAATTGGGGATATGATGAATGTCCAAGTTATTGTTGAAGGATCAATGAACAGTTCAAACCCTTACTTCTCAAGCTCTTGGAGGAGAAATTTTACAGTAAGTATTTCATAGTAAATTTTAGTTATTGAACTATCTTATGAAGATACACTAGCATATACCATCAAACATGCTGTATCTTTTTCGTGAAAACTATTTTTAAACTTGCTAGTCGTGAAATAATCAATGTTATGATGTAGAACAGGATAGTCAGTTTGTCTTTTTAGTTGTTTTGCTGCTCATTTGATAGCCCAAGGGTGGAATTATGGTTGGTGTAGAGTTTGAGACTAAAAGATGATGATCAATGAAGTTATTTGAGCCATTTTTGTGCATAAACGGTAATCCCAGAAAAGAAGAAGAAGAGATTTATGCATCACAGCTAAGGCTCCTACGCAAATTGGGTTAGGGTTGCATCACACAGTCCAAAAAGCAAGCTTAAAAAGCTGATCTGGAATTGAAAGCATTACGTCAGTGTTATGCAGACTTCTTTTTCTCGTAACCCTATTATACTAGGAATCAGAAACAGATAACCCAAAAAACCTGTTGAGGATTCTGTCCTGGAATCAAAAGCATTATATCAGTGTTATGTAGACTTCTTTTTCTCCGCATCCTATCATACTAGGACTTGGAATCAGAAATAGGTAACTAACAAAAATTAAGACTTTGATTCAGAAAGACCATATAGTGACCCTTATAAAACACCAGGACTTTGGTTCTCCAATTGAACGGGATAAATTCACCATTGGTTTATCTTTATTCCAATAGTACATAGAAGCTTGTGTCTTTTCACTTGTTACATGAACAAAACTATTGGTTTTATTCCTATTCTCGTTTTTTTCTTGGCAAACGTTGACGAATGGGGAATTTTATTAAACAAGAAACAGAGTGGCACCTACTCTTGGGGAGATGTGATGAGCCTTGTTCCCCCATGAGATCTAGAATAGAATAGAGAGGTCTTATTCCTATTCTTTGACATGTCTTTGCAAAATCCTAAGATTCCAAGGCAGCCCTCACACACACACACACATTTTTTATACAATAGGCTTTGTTACACTATTATCATTGTTATGCTTTCCTGTCATTCGTTGACATGTATCATCATTTCTGGCAGGGAGGTTTCATTCTGGATATGGGGGTGCATTACATTGCTGGACTGAGGATGGTAATCTCATAGTTCTCTTATACTCAATCAATCATAATAATTGGTGGTTGGGTTATATAAGATCCTGTTTCTGGCTAATATATTTTTTTCTTCCCATCAACATAAAGGCAACTTTGGTGAATGCTAGTTGGTTCAACAAGTAAAATCTATTGGGGTGGTACAAGAGATCTGAGGTCCAAACCCCGCTCACATCGGGTTGGGGAGGGATTTGGGTTATTGAAAAAAAAGAGTGTTGAAAGTTACAATTAGATCAAATCAGCTCTCAGAATCCCACTTTTGGTGGGACCAGCTTTGGGTAACAAGAAGTGGAATTCTATGTTACTGAAACTGCCATTTCTTGGATAAATTTGAAATGAAGCCAAAAAATGAATCAATAGGCAAAAATGAATCAATAGGCCAGTTTAAAGAATCCTACCTTTTGTATTCTACTTAGTCGATTTTAAACCCAAACTAATATGTTTTTGTTCTCATTTTGGAAAAATGTAAAAGTTAACAACCAAGATCATTAAAAAGAAAGCTATTAGATTTTTAAATACTAGAAATTGAACATTTTACGATGGTGTCTAATGAAATTCTCATTTTATCCTTTATAATTTCATCTACCATTTGAAATGTCATTTTTTATTAATACTCTGAATTTCTTAAATGCTCATAAAACCTGTTTTTGCATTGTGATAGTTTCCTGAATTGTAAATTTTATATTGAGCAAAGTAACTGTGCCAGATATAGTGGTTTGATTCAAGACTGAATATTTCAAAATGATGTTGAAGCATTTGGCTTGAACCTTATTATTGAGAAAAGTGTGAGACTCATAGGTTTCTTCTGGCATAATGTATTATTTAATTCTGAATATGAATTCTTGTCTTTGCGAAAAGCTTGTGGGATGTGAGGTTGCATCAGTATCAGCGGTGATGTCTCATGTAGATAAATCTTTACCTGCCCCCGACAACATATCTTCTAACTTGTAAGTTATCTTTTGAATGATGTTGGTTGTTTGAGAAAGCTTATTAGATACATTTGGAATCGTAAACATGAGTGTATCAAAAATTTCCTTGTCTCAGTCAACTGGAGAATGGATGCTCTGGAGTTTTTGTGATGGTCGTGAGCAGTAGATCTCCCAAGGCATGTGATAAAGTGATAATTTACTTCAAACACTATGCTTGTTATTTTCTATTCTTTTGTCATTTGTTTGGTACTATAGATATTCTGGAGAGTTGTTGGCTTGAAGGGAACACTACAAGTTGAGCGTGGAAACCAAGATGGTCGCCATGGTTATCTGGTATACTGAAATTTAACTTTTATTCTGGTAATGTGGGAGTTCATTTGGTTTTGAAATCATTAGTACCTGGGAAAGTTAGTTACCCTCATAAGACTTTTTAACTTTTGTTTATATTTTCTTTTCACCTTGAGACTCAAAAATTCTTTTCTAGATTAATTTGTAGGAAATGTCATCCTTTGATAATGTCTTACAATTATCACAGGTTACACTATATGGTGCTGATGGGAAGAGTAAAAGCACTTTCTACCCATTCAGTGGAGTGACCGAAGAATTAAAAGCTTTTATTCAAGACATTTCAGAGGCTAAGGTAAACATGCTAATTTTCTTGCATATTTTCATAGGTGGCTTCCATATTTTTATACAGACCATAATAGCTGCATTTCTTCAGCCTAGGGTTTTCTGTTCCGTGAATCTGTACAATAGTGTTCTACAAACTAGATGTGACATCTTGG
Source organism: Swietenia macrophylla (assembly GCA_032401905.1). Classification (NCBI taxonomy): domain Eukaryota; kingdom Viridiplantae; phylum Streptophyta; class Magnoliopsida; order Sapindales; family Meliaceae; genus Swietenia; species Swietenia macrophylla. Next base: position 720,237 of record CP135565.1, read on the forward strand.
CTGGCTTCTTATTTATCTAATCTACATACTAAATCAAGACCAACTTTCCATTTGATAATAACTTTTGATTTCTTCAGCCTTGGGTTTACTTAGCTTCAAAGCATTTTCAGGCCTTTCTCTCATGTAGCCCATCTGTATTGCTATCTTAGCAGTCCTCCCTCGCTAAACAAAGGCTTCTTTTCTTGCCATTTATGATTTTTTTTATTTGTTATTGTTAATATTGCTTCTTCTTTGTTGCAGAAGGGGAGTGGCCATGAAGCTGAGCCTCGCAGTTCTTTTCTGGAAGGTGCTAGAGACGTTGCTCTTCTAGAGGCAATGCTTGAGTCTGGATCAAAGAATGGAGCCCTAGTCCATGTTAAACAATTCTAGGTTGACTAGTGTATCCTATCCTCGTCAATGTCAATGTCTGATTTGGAATTTGACTGAGTCATTCTTATACTTGATATTTTCCAACATTTCAAGTTCAGTTGTTCCCTAGAACATAGCTATTTCGAAAATTACAAGGGTTAAATACTCTCAATCTCATTGTGAGATGCTGGCTCCAAAGCTATTGTTTCACTGTTACATTAATAAAGATCTCATTGTTAATTTCTTTATTCTTACAAGAAAATTATGGAACTTGACTAGTGCTTGATCCTGTGTGGCAGAGAAAACCTGAGTTGCAGATCTATAAGCAACAGCTTAGCTAGTTTTGTCGAATCGTAATGTCTGCATGGAATCATACGGTGTTTGCTGCATCTGTTACCGAAGAGTCAATCCTCAAATGGTATCCTTCAGTTTATGTATGTCAATCATTTTGTGCTTGTTATGGAAACACAGTGAATGCAGTGTGAGTATCCATATCTTGATATTTTCTAGACTGCTTTAAGCCATTTAATGTTTACCCATTTTTTGTAAATCACCCATGAGTAGGGTCGTAAAACACTTCCCTCTATCCCAAGAAATGAGGTGTTTCATGGAAGTGTGTGCACAGTATTCTCCCTTATTATGGAAGTTGTTTGGACATAATATTGTATAGCTTCTCACCCACTGAAAGTTGAGTGACAGTTAATCGGCTACTTGAGAATGAGAGACCATTTTCTACAAAAGAAAATGACAGAATACAATGAAACATAGTGTCACCAATTGGAGATGAGCATTCCACATGCTAAGCAGTAAATTGTGGAATACTATTCACAGAATTTGAATGTATAAATGTCTCTATAATATTGTAGTTTGTTTTCACAAGTGCCATCTGCCCCACACCACTTTAGTTTTGTTTTCTCTTCTGGTAGTTGGAAAAGTGCTTTTACCCTAAAAGCAGAAAGACACACATTGTGAATGAAGTTAAAGTTGTAGGCTAAAGAGTTTATTGTTTGAAGAATAGAGCGGGGGGAAATAGGGTTGTTGTAAAGATATTAAGCATTACATGTTTGATGTATCATTGAAATGGTCATATTTTGTTAAATATTTGAAAAAGAAAGTTGAAAATGGTTATTTTTGTTAATTTCAACCGTCCATGCTTATATAAAATGAAGAACAGATTTAATCTTATAATTTTATCAATACTTTTAAACTCTTATATTAAGTGAGAATTTAAATATATAAATTATATTGAATTGATATGATATCTTACAATATAAATAATATCAGCGTTATATGACATTAAAATTTAAATGAATTGTAACTACACACACATTTTAGACCCAATAATTTAATAACATTTAAAATTATATGATGATTATAAATATATTTTTAACTTAATTATAATAAATTTAATATTTTATCACCTATAATTATTATATTATTTTATTTTATTTTTAAAAAATAATTAAAATGCACGAAAGTTGGAAGATAGTGGGTAAAGAAAAATAATGATAACTTGTTTCCAAACCAATCATGCCTACCACACTTTATCTTTCATCACTTCCTCAACTACTAAAGAAAAAACATTTGGACACAAACTTTTTGCACATTCCCATCATCAAAACAATGAAGGATAGACAGTACGTTAATTCAATCATATGATATACATAAATACAAGAGGTTAAATGTTGTTTTCAAATTCTTAATTCTGCCCCCATTTGTTTGTTAATCTCTCGTGTATCTATCATAGCAATATCAATTTTGTAGGTATGGAAAGACCTAATTGAATAATTACTCATTGGCAAAATGGAATCATTTTCTTCTCCTGTTTGATGATTTGCCAAAAGCTGTATTCGCAATGTTTTCCAAGAACATTTTTTAGTATTTTTATAATTTTTTTGACCTTTTTTAAAAACCCTTTTGTCTATTTTTGTAAAGCATAAAACACAGAGACAAAAAATATTTATGATTATTTTGAATTTCACTTAAATTATGTTTTTGTTCATATAGGAAGGGATTTAGGGTTTAATTTTTGAATATTAGGATTTTATCATCAATCCAACAAATTTGCTCACAATTAAAAAAAAAAAAATTAGAGTTAATATTTAGAGAGTCAAAAATAAAATATCAATAATAATTGTTATCAAATCATACTTAAAAAAAAAGTATGAAAAAAATATATTTTATAAAATAAAAATATAAAATAAATTAAAATATATTTCTTTTATTTTTTTAATTTTTAATTTTTAAATAAATATTAATATACAGTATAATTAATAAGTAATACTTTATATTATATTTTAGTTGAATTTATAAATGTGTTGTAATCCAATAATTTAATAACTTCGCGCGTGGATCATTACTGATACATGTATTAATAAATTTTATTGGACAATGGGCACCTGTGCCATGCAGCATAGAACTCCAATAGCAAATCTACGTGAGAGCGGGATCATCTACGATCGCCACTGATTGTATTTTTATACAGTTGACCAACTGCGTATAAGCATACTGCATTAATAATAAACGTGTGACACCTGGCAACTTATTACTACTGCTCTCCCCCTGGACATTAGTAGGTGATGAACCATTTTATCAAAACCGTTTTTTGTCCCTTTACGTTATTTGGTAACTGGACTCACCGGTACAGCTCAGCTCTACCTCACATTAATGTCTTTTAAGGCCGTACAACGTATTTTTGTTTCACGATTTATCGTCTGCGATATTTTCACGACAATGATATCGAAATAGCGTTCACGAATCGGGTCTTTGAAGTGATATTTTGACCTGACTCCTCAATTGGATCTCCCAAATTATTTTCATGTACATTTCGCGAGAGAGAGAGAGAGAGAGAATAAAAGTTTTTATGTCATTTTTTTTATAATTTATATTAATTATTTTAAAATTTTTATTTTATATTAAAAATATAAAATATATTATATATAAAAAAAATTTTAAATAGAATAATTTTATTACGTTAATAC